>JADFUC010002365.1:0-76502 GCA_019722365.1 Lithospermum erythrorhizon | reverse complement strand
AGTTATGTGGGCGACCCTGGAGACTGATTTGACCTACGCTGGGGACGACAGGGTTGGGGTGACTCTCCTTCCGCAGGATACGCGACGAGCACGTTTTACACGGGTGTATAAGAAATGTGTGCCTTATACTTAGTGTATAAGAACGGCGTGGCCTTATACTTAGTGTATAAGAAATGTGTGCCTTGTACTTAGTGTGTGTATAAGAGCCGCCAGGCCTTTGGTACTTAGCGTATGAGCGATGCAAGTCTTATGGCCTCTTTGTATAAGTTACAAGCCTTATACTCAGCGTATATGCTGGGTGATTATTGATTAGTCCATTCCTCGCAGTAGACTTGACTGGTGCATATAAAGACAGGTTGGTATACCCAAAGGGGATACGGTAGATAGGAGGTTTGATGACCAGAGTTTTAGTCGTGAAGTGCTGAGCTCATTGGATTTCTTTCTCTCGAAGTCACAGGTCATTTAAACCTTTCATATATCTTCATGTATTATGTCCGGTACTGTGGATTCATGTCGTATGACCTTTTAGGTAATCCCGATATATGGCTTTTTTTCATATTTGACTATATTATCATCACTCATTCCGCATGGGTAAGTTCGCCACCGTATGTTTACTAAGCTTTGGCGCTACACCCTTTTCGCATTGGGCGGCATTTCATTTGCGCCAGTTGACAAGCGGCACAGCCAAGAGGTCATGGAGAGTTTTGTCTGAGCGGCTAAAGTAGCATCGGTTGTGCAGGATTCTCATACCGATTTTGATTTGTTGTCAATCAAGCTGAGCTATATTTTCCTTTTGAAACTTTAGCCTTGTCGGCAGCTTGTCATTTTGTATTCTGAAAATAAAGATTTTACTTTTTGTAGCTCTTGCTGCCTTAATGTTTTATTTGGGATATGTTGCTATATATGGAGTTAGTTGGTTAGATATCACCCGATGGATCAGAAAGTTTTTAAACTAGTGATTATTTCGAAATATATATGTAATCTTATTTTTGAAGGAAACGCAGTAGTTTTAAACCGAGTCGCCCATCGGTTCGGTGGTTCGGGTGTTCGATTATAATGACTCTCACTCAGACGGCCGCACTGGGCGGGTCGCTATAATTTTGGTATCAGAGTAGGGTTTCGGGACATTGCATTCGCAAAGGGTTACAGCTTACTTGTTTTTCTTTTTGAGTCGCTGAGAGTGGTGTCTCTTTGTATAAATTCAGTTTTTTTCTTTTTGTTGCCAGACTGCTGAGATGCCACCCTGGGGAAGCCGAGGGCGAGGTGTAGCCAGTGGCGCTCGGGTAAAGCCTGCAGTGAGGCCGAAACAGTAGGTATAAATGCCGATTGAAAGATAATTTTGTGGTCCGGAGGCGCATTTCTGAGCATGCTGAGAGGATATAGACCTCGTGAGAGTGAGAGTGCGAATGCTCGTGTGGCCGAGCAACAAATGAATTCCGAGCAAGTTGTTCGACTCTTAAGCCTCACAGGGATCCTCCAAGCTCAGGGCCCGCTGCAGCAAAGCACAGTTCATCCGGGATATGAAGTCGATTTTGAGCCGATGGGGATCAGGGCGGTGATGAGAGTGAAGTTTGCTACTTATAGACTTCACGAGGGAAGCAAGGACGCTGGAGAACCGAAAGGCCTCGACCGCGGTAGGAAGTGTCTATGTCCTGGGAGCGATGGTCAGCTCTTCCGGGAGAATTATTGCTCGGGAGACCCACACGCAAGGCTTTCTTGAGAGAGAGAGCTGGATTAAGCATACGTTGTTCGAGGTGGCCGCTTGAGTATGAGAGACAATTCAGTTGACTGCGGCCGACTACTCGATGTTTATCCGTAGAGGCGAAGAGGGATCAAATTTATCTTCCATTTTTAATAGTTTCCATGCCTGCTAAAGAATGCACCAAGATGGAACAAAGTTGGCGTGAGCCGTAGGCGAGTGGATCGAGGAGGAGTCGACTGAGACTTTCTATTCGGTAGACCTTCTAGCTCTAGGAGTTCATAGGAGGACGGATCAAGAAAGTCGCTCCCAAGTGCAGTCACTTCAAGACTGGCTGCCGCTCTCAGTCACGCCACCGCCATTCTCACCTGGGTGGCTCGCGATCCTAAGGTCTGCAGGTATCCGCTACTCGCCAGGGTCGACAAGCAATGTGCACCGGGGATTGCCGGGAGAGGGTGGTCTTATGTTATCGGCTGCCAGCCAGACATTTGGGCGTAAGTGAGCTCAGCCTTTCCAGTGGAGAGGCGCTAGTACTTCACACCGCCACCGCTGCAGGCTGCTATCGTGGAGTCGTGGTGGCCCATTTGTCGCCGTGGAGGCCGGGATATGGAGCCGAGGACCTCGTATAGTTGTCGCGCAGCCGAGCCGAGCCGTCGAAGCCAGATTTACGCCAAGTACTCATCGAGGCACAGGATACCCTGTAGCCGTGACAGTACATTATTTCGTATGATATCGGGAGGCCGTGTATTGTTTGATTCTCGCTACGATTCTTTGTTTGTCGAGTTTTATTTCCGCCTTTATCTCAGATGTTGTATGCCTTTTTCCTGCTCCACTTCAGATTACGACACCGCAGGGAGGTCAGGCTTGTGTTAGATTGGTATAGAGACTGCCCTTGATTGTTTGTGGTCGGCCATTAATCACGACGATTTCCATTTGAGCTTTCTCTGATTTTGACCTTATCTTGGGTATGATTGGTTGGGGAAACATCATGCCGTTATTGATTGCCATACTCCAGCCGAGATTACTTTTGCGGGTTCTGGTATATGTATATCCCATTTATAGGAGACAAAGATTTGCCTTCGAAGTTTTGTATCGCAAGACTCGAGGCTGAGATTGATTCGAAAGGGGTGTGTTGGGTTCTGTACGTGGTTGATTTGAGTATGTAAGAGGGCGCAGGCAGGATATGGGTCAAGTTGCAGTAGTTCAAGGAAGTTTTTCCCGAGACTACCGGGTTGCCGCCGTAAAGGAGATCGAATTTGCTATTGAGGTTATTCCAGGTACGCACCAATTTCTCTTCCACCGCACATGATGGCTCCAGCCGAAAGAAGGTGAATTGGGTGACTAAGTTACAGTGAGTTGTTGGACAAGGAATTCATCGACCGAGCGTATCTCCTGACGTACTAGCCAGTTGCTTGTGAAAAGAAGGATAGTCTGGCGAGGCCGTATTGACTATAGGCAAATAATAAAGTGACTATTAAGAACCGAGACCCATTGCCCGTAATTGACGATTTGTTTGATCAAATTGGCGATGCCAAGGGGTGTTCTCAAGATTGATTTGAGGTCCAGCACATCACTGAGATCAAAGGAGATATTCGAAAACGGCTTTCCGATCTCAAGTATAGACATTATGAATTTATAGTCATGCCATTTGGATTGACAAATGCACTGCGGCCTTTATGGATTCCATGAACCGGTGTTTCGGGAGTATCTCGGATGAGTTGTGGTATTCATTTATATTCTCGATATATTCTGGTGGCTTTTATGAAACACGGCATTTGCAGACAGGCCAGGACCTCGAGACAACACTAGTTGTATGCCGCCAAATGAGTTCTAGTCGGCGAAAGTACAAATTCCTAGGTCATGTGATTGCGAGGGCATTTGTGCCGACCTACAAAAGTGTAGAGGCCGTGAAGAATTGGAGTTAACTCCACGAGCGACCGAGGTTAGAGTTTCTAGGATTAGCCGGGTTATTGCTGTGAGATTCAATGGGCGACTTTTCCTTGATCGAGACGCCATTGACCGTCAATTGCAGTGGGTTCCGCTTATTTGGGATGATGATTGTGAGGATCAAGTCAGGTATTAAAGGGGAAGTTGACTTCGTTCCACATATGCATACCGTCCGGTTCGAAGCGCCACGTGATTTATAAAGTGATGCTTCGCATCGTGATCGGGGCGTGTTTTGACGCAATGGCGATAGTCTTTTGAGTTGAAATTGGTGAGATACCATCTTATGGAGTTAAATGCCGATTTTTACCGATCATAAGAGTTTGAAGTATCTACCGACGCAGAGATTTGAATTTGAGGTGCAGGAGGCAGATGGAGTTCATCAATGATTATGACTGACTATTGAGTACCACCACCTGCAGCGCAAATGTAAGAGTTGGATACAATAAAGAGAAAGGGAAACCAAAGAACCCAGAGATGAAACAGCCTCGAGTCGATTTTGACGCCGGGTAGCGATCGGAGATTTTCACCATACGAGTCTCGACCAGGCCATGATCGAATCTTAGCATCATAGCCAGCCGAGACGCAGAGACCGCAGCTATCAAGCAGGGACGGTGAGGAGTCGACGATTACCGTCGATGAGGAGCCTGAGGATGAATGGCGACAAGGTACCGTATTCAGATGAGCCGGTAAGTGGAGATTCTTGACGAAAGCCCATAATACTTCCTATACCGCGACAATCCTGCAGCACAAAGATGTATCGTGACTCGAGGTCGATTTATCGCGGCCGTGAACGGCAGATCGCAGCTCGCGGGCAAAGTGCTTGGTTTGTTAGCGTGAAGGTCGGTGCATAGACATCCCGCGGGTTTATTGCGTACTCTTCCTATTCCTGGACATCACGGACTTCGTGTTGGGTTTCAGACGCTGGTACACGACGGATTTCCGTGATCGTGAGATTAGCTTAAGATTTCCATGCGGGATCGACGAGGGTCAGCACGTTCCGTGTCGGTTATTATGGACCGCGACGCCAGATTCAATTTCGAGGTTCTAGAGGTTTCCGTGAGGCATCGGGGACTAGAAAGGAGTTGAAAGCACATCTTTTCATCCCCGCATGCATGGGCACCGGTGGCATCACACGGGACATCGGAGGATACAGCCCGGCTCGCGGTTATGAAGTTCTCCGGGAATCGGGACGATGAGTTGCCCAAGAGCAGAGTTCTCCGCCACAACAACGCCTTCCATGCTAGTACTGGACGGCACCATTCGAGGCATTTTACGGGCGAGATGCCGCACTCCGCTATTGAACGAGGTAGGAAAGTCTACTGTCTCTGAAGTCAGGAGAGTTCAAGAGAGCGGATCAGGTTGGGATTCGCTAAAGATTCCAGAACAAATTTCGTGATAGGCGTAAGAAGTATGTATCACCGTGAGAGTAGACTTGTCGCTTCGAGGTCGGTGACCGTGTGTTCCTCGGCGGCATTCCGAGTGGAGCCGAGATCCGCTCGGGAGGAAAGTGAAGTCGAGTCCTCAAGTATATTGGACCATTTGATCCTTGGGAGAGTTGTCTGGTGGCTTATCGTTGGCGTTTGGCCTCCCAGTGTAGATAGGATTCATAATGTGTTCCATGTTTCCTCGCTTAAGGAAGTACATCCCCCGATTTAATTCGTATATTCTTAGCTCACCTCCTGTGGAGCTCGAGTGAGACCTCACGTTGGTGAAAGACCGTGAGATTTTGACCGAAAGAAAAGGTTTTGAGGAGTAAGACAGTTGGCGTTAGTGAAAGTCCGTGGAGGAATCACCAGTAGGAAGAGGGGACTTGGGGAACGGAGGACGGTATTTAGTAAATCGCTACCCCGCAATGAGGAGCATGCGAAGCTAGCATACTTTGTTTTGTATGGTATTTTGCTTTTTGTGTTATTATGTTCATGGTTGTTAGTTGTTAAATTTCAGGTCGAATTTTATTAGGTGGGTAGATTGTAATAACCCGCTAATAAAAAAAATTTAATTTTTTCTACGGCGGGAAATTTTTAGCCGAATCGATTTATAATTCTAGTAGTTTCGCTATGGAAAATTTTTATCTTGGGTATCGGGTTCAAGTGAGAATTAAGTACGATAAGCGGAGAAATTCAATCAAACCCGAACGGACTCAGTTTTTTTTAAATATCTAGTTATAATTATCCAACACATCATCAATAATCAACTTCATCTTTGCTTTTTCCTCTAAGCTGCCGAGAATTATCTCCGAGATTTTTCTTCCATTTCTCTCCGATTGTCGCTCAAACTCAAGATCGTTTGTAAATATCAAGTTTCCATCATTCTCTTTCTGCTAAGGTGTGAAACAAGTCTTTTGAGAGATATTTCTAAGCTACATGCTTGACTTTAGTTGACTTTTCCATATTCAATTTTATGATGAATCTTACTTGCTATGGGTTCTATGATGTATATAAGTGATTAATTCATGACTTAGAGGTCGTTTGAGATGTTATGGCCTGGGTTGACTTTTTAGGTTTTCTAAGGACTTAAGACTTTTAAATGCGTAGGAGGTTATGTTCGAACTTATTATGCTTATCATGGATATTAAATTGGTATTTAAAATTGATTAAAGGGAATAAGGTTGGAAAGTGTTAATTCCAAGTTGAGTTGTAATTGATATTTTGAGTATAGGTTGTTAATTAGTGACTCACATTAACTGTAATGACTTATAAGTTGATTTGTAATGATAAAGCGATGCGATAGAATTTTAGCGGGGATCGATTGTCAGCGTCCGACGGATTATAATTGCTAGTTTATCCCATGTTAGTCCGCTTAAAGTAGTTCCAATTAAGAATTGGTTATATATCTTTTAGAACGCCGGTATAGTAGTGCCTTTGATTATACTTTCTCTGGTGTTTGCTTAGCGCTGATCGTGAGGCGCTACTGCATTGTGTTCAAGGGAGGTTTCAGGGTAAAGCTACAGAAAGCGAGTACTTATCTCACGGGAAGTTACTTTTACGTATTCATTATAAATTGTGTGAACATGTTATCAGGTTATGATTATGTCTTATCTCACTCTGGGAGTGAGATTCACGGCCAACTTCTCGGAGGAGAAAATGGATGGTCTTGGCCCAAGTTGGTTTGGGGCTTAAACGGGTCAGCCTACCCAATTTCAGAAACCCGATCGCTTAATTCAATCGATACTTCGCTTTTAACTTATTTCGACAATCAACTTTCAAACATTGATTTATATCCTCAAAATTATATGACCACCCAAATAATATCATTTCCATTCGATTAAAACTTTAAATTTCAAACCGAAATATACTACCAACCCACCGATTCAACAGATTTAATTATTCAACTTCGATTTTTTGATTTCCCGAAATACTCCACCAAGCAACTAGTATAGTATTTCAATAATATTAGTACGAACTAAGACATGCACTAAAAAGCTTCCAACCCACCAGAAGGTCAGTGTCATGTCAAGCACCTAAAACTTCAAAACACTTAAAACGGGAGTTAAAGAGAACCAAAAGAACTTGGTTCTTTTTGTAAACAATTTGATATAAGCACTAATCTAAAAACTTGTGATGGTGCTTGTAAATCCACTAGCACACACCCCAAAAAATCATCTTATAAATCAAAACATAAAAAATATCATAAAAGCAACGAAGAAACTAAACTACCAAAGAAACCCAACCACCAATATAAAAGGAAGGAACAAAGCAAAACAAGAGATATTACTTGTTATAAATGCGGTAGAAAGGGACATATCTCCAGATATTGTAGACTAAATAAACAAATTAGAGAACTCCAAATTGAAGAAGAAACTCTTAACCAAATTGAACTACTTCTGATAGATTATACAGATTCATCGGAAGATGATACCAATGGTTTCTACAACGGATGAAGTTATTTCTTCATCCTCCAATGTAAGAAGACGCATAGCTATAAACACATAAATGTTCTTACCAAAGAACAAAAATTCATGATGGATATCATCCAACATGTCAATGACCCTTTAAAACAAAAGGAATATTTAGAAAAACTTTGTAAGGATATGTCTGAAGAAAAACCTAAAACCTCCAAAAATCAAACACTACCTACCACAATTGCCAAAACTTATGATCTCACAACCATATTAAACAGACAAGAAAAACAGAAAACAAAATCAAAAACCATAACTATACAAGATTTACAGAAAGAAATAAAAGATGTCAAACAGGAAGTTAAACAACTCAAAGAAAACAACAAAAAGATAATGAGACCATACAAGAAATTCTAGCCAAACTATTTAAAAATGATAATAGCTACGATGACGCAGAAGATACACAAGAAATAGGACTTGAAGTACCTAATGATTTTTATGTCCTTCTGAGAAATAACTCAATGAAAATATATGGTCAAAATCACCCTAAATTTCTCCAAAATTATAAGGATGATTACCATCGCATTATTTGACACCGGTGCCGACCTTTAATGGTATAAAAGAAGGAATTGCTCCTCAAAATACTAACTTCCACAAATGAAAGACTTTCACCGCAAATAAGTAAGATTAAAAATTTCTAATAAATGCGAAGTTTGGGCCAGAAGAAGAATGGTTAACCATAAAATCATCTTATATTATTACTCCCATATAAATCACAGTGTAATATTAGGAACACCATTCATAAACCTTATAACACCTTATAGGGTAAATGATGATGGTATATCTTTCAAAGTCAGTAGGACAAAAAATATTTTATTTTTTGTCAAAAACCCAAAACTGCCACCCAACGCCATAAGAGCAAAATCGTTTAACAAAATAAAATTAATGTTCTTATACAAGGAAAACAAAAACAACTAAATATCTCAAAGAAGATATCGTATTACAAAGAATAAATCACTGAACTGTAATCTCACCTATCCAACAAAAAAATAGTAGTATCTTTTTCCCAAAAATAAAAGGAAATATGTTCAGAATTACCAAATGCTTTCTGGAAAAGAAAGCAACATATAGTTGATCTCCCCTATGAAGATAATTTTGATGAAAGAAACATTCCAACTAAAGCAAGGCCCATACAAATGAATGCAGAATTAGAACAACATTGTAAACCCAAATTAAAGACTTAGAATCAAAAGTCTCATACAAAAAGTCGTAGCCCTGGTCTTATGCAATTTCTATGTCAACTAAAATTGTAAATCGAAAGTTAGAACACCAAGGCTTGTTATTAATTATAAACCCTAAATATCAGACAAACGATTGGGGATATCCCATTCCAAATAAAAAAGACTTATTACAAAGTTACATCATCATTCATATTTTCCAATTGACATGAAATCTCGGATTTCGCAAATACAGATATCTCCAAATGAATGGATAGTAATGTCATTCGTTTACAAAATGCCTCTTCGTAATTCCGTGAGAATAAATTAACGATATATTTAATCCATATTCCGATTTCTATCATATTGATGACGTTCTTGTCTTCTCCCAAAGCTTAGAACAACATTTCAAACACTTAAGGATATTTTTTACCATAGTAAAGAAGAGTGGATTAGTTGTTTCTAAGACAAAAATTTCCTTATTCCAAAACAAGGTCAGATTCTTAGGTCATTATATAACTCAAGGGACTATTACTCCTATAGAGAGGTCCTTAGCCTTTGCTTCCAAATTCCCTGATAAAAATACTTCGAGCAAAAACATGCTTACAAAGACTTAGAAGCTCGAATTATGTTATTATTTTTGTCCAAATATCAATAAGATACCAAACCCCTCGCATGATAGGTTAAAGAAACCCCCTGGACCAATGAACATACTAAAGTTGTCCAAAGAAATCAAATAACAAGTCTTGTGAGATCCTCACATTCCAGCGCACCCAACCGAGCAAAAGTTGTAGAAACAGACGCCTCTGACTCTAGTTATGGAGGAATCTTCAAACAAAAAATGAACGACAAAGAGCAAATTGTCCAATTTACTTCTGCACATTGGAATGAAACCCAGAAAAACTATTCCACAATAAAAAAGGAAATCTTATCGACACACATGCTGCATACAAAAAATTTCAAAGTTGATCTATTAAATCAAAATTCTTCTTTCTAAGAGTCGATTGTAAAATCAGAAAGAGATTTTACAAAAAGATGTTCAAAATATTGCATCCAAACAAATTTAGCTAGATGGCGTGTTCTGATATATCAAAGGAGATTCAAACTCTATACCGGATTTTCTAACAAGAGAATTCCTCCAAAACAGGACCTGACAAAATGGCACCAAAGAAAAATAACCAACAAAAAATCCCCTCCAAAACAACCTCCTCCAAATTACCAACAAAATCTTGGGCTGATATTTTCCGAGAAGAACAAAATGAAGAACAAATACCCCAAGAAAGATAACCGGCTACTATCCTAAATGCATACACCACAAATTCTGGAAGCCCTAGAACAAATTTCAAAAATGGCAAAAAGTGCTCCTTCAACATCCAATTCTCAAAAGAGCACTTCAAAAACAGAGGTTGTTGGCACACAACCATCTACCTCTTCAAAACCGATTTCAAAAACACAGGTTGCTTGCACGCAACCACCTACTTCTCCAAAACCTATTTCACACAATGATAACAATCCTTATTTTTACAAACAAAGTTTTCAAAATATCATGGGTAGGAGCCGAATCCATCATACTTACCCCAAACTGGTTCAAACACTTCTTTTAAAAAATGTTTTCCCAGATGTGATTTGGAACTCGGGACCTTTCTTAAAAAACAGAGAATATTACGAATATCTTGATCAGACACACTCTGCTGAAATAACTCATAATTTCCTAACAAATGATCATACCATCCTGTGATTTTCTAATTTAAAATATTAAAAGTTTTAAATCCTCAACAACGGGTTTCACCTATCACAAACCGAACAAGGATTCAAATGTAGAGACAGAAAACCTCACTGCCTCTATTTCAACTATTGGGATTACCAACAAGCATGGTATAACACATTCTACGTCCAAACGAGAAATATGAGCCACTCATGGCTTATATACTTCACAAAATTTAATCCAAATGACATTCCAAATCAAGTTCGTATTAACGGTGGAAAAAATCTTGCCTGGGGCCTCCTGAGATACTACCAAAGCAAAGCGATAATGAATATTTCAAAGCTTTTCAAATCAATTCGAGATCCCTAAGAAGAGAAAATTTCACCTTTGTCCTTCTGCCTCCCATTTCTTTGTCCTTTGGGTATTTGCTTGGGAAATTGATTTCCACATGCAAGAAAGAAATGTCCCTGGACTTATTAGAAGATTCAAAGTTCGATGGTGGAAAAAATATAATGCATGGAACACAATATCTCCAGCTACAATCCAAAATTGGATCCAAAAAAGATCAACTCCTTCAAATGCGTTATTCTTAACCCAAAAATCTGTCGCACAAGCCCGCCTGGCGACAGCCCAGACAAAAAATGACTATAAACTTATTATAGATCAAACTCGCATCTCCTCATCACCAATGTAAGACACGGCCAAGCTCAAGCATTGTGTCGCCAACCTTGCAGAAGAAGACGACGTCTTTGAAAATGAGGATGACTGTTATGGTATATTTTCACAAATATATCAAAGGATATTTGCTAATTTAACAAAAAAAAAAAATGTTATCCGCATCTCTTCGGCTCATAGAATAAACAAAAATGCCTCAAGACATAATATATATTATACTCTTACGAAAATTTTCAAAAAGATAAACAAAAGCTTGTTCTTTAACCTGCCACCTATGGAACAAACTAATACATAACAAGCAATACCAAACTGATTGGGAAAAACAAAGGAAGAAATATATACGTGAGAAGATATGCAAACCGGCAAAGACACAAAGAAAAGACATGATGAAGTGGTGAGTTGGCCGACAAAATCATAAACCAAGGAACCTTTTCAGCCGAAAGTAAGAAAACAAATGTTGTCCTCTACTACAAAGTCAGTAAAGAGCGTAATCTAGTACAAAAGACGATGCTAATAAAAAGGCCAAGAACTGTAGTATGATAGACTATTTGTGGCCCCTTTTATTTTCAGAAATTGTATACTGACCCCAACTTCCATCTATAAAAGGAGGGGTTAGAAAACTTAGAAGGACACGCAAAAATTTAGATCTTCTAGCAAATAAAACTATCTAAAGCGTAAAATCATTCTCAAACATTGTATCCAAATTCCAATCTCAATAATATTGTAAGTTTCAAAAATCAATCTTTTATTTTGTCATATATTTTTTTTGGATTTCATACATGTATATATATATATATATACACGAAAAGTGTTACTAACGTAGGATTTTGTACTCACCTCAAGCAAAAGCAATTCGAAGTCAACTAGCTATTCCATGCACACGGTCCTTACTCCAATCCTATCCAACTCAACAACGTATTACTATTATATTACTTTTTCTTCTAACTAAGTATATTTCTTAACTAATGGTTTGAATGGGTATCTCTGGGCTTGACCACACATCTATCTCAACTCAAAAACAAAACCCCATATTTATTAAGATTTTTCAGAATATAAACCCCATTTAAAATAATATTTCCTTTTAAAGTTCATTTATTTTAGTTGATAAAATACCAATAAAATACTAAAACAATTCCATAATCCTCATAAACTTTTCCCCTCTCAAAATATAATTAGAGTAATCAAATATTCTTCCAAAAAATAATTTTCTCAATAAAATCAATTTTTCTCTATTTAAATACAATTGTAGTCATTTTAACATCCATAATTCGAAATAAATACCAAAACAACTTTATAAATTTTCATCTTTGGAAATTAGCTTAAATATAAAGTAAAAGTTCTGTAAAAATACTACCTTCAACTTATAAGCTCCAAAATTATTTCTTTCTATTTAAAACCATGTTTTAGTAATTAAAATACCAAAAATAGTAAACAATTTCAAATCACAACAAATGTTCTTGGAGTTTCTCATACTAAAATGGGAAATTTCATATTTTCATTATTTATTTTTTTTCAAGAAGATAATGGTTTTGAGTAATATTCACAGTGAATTTCGAAGCTCTATGAGCATGTTTCCTAAACACACTTCACAATTATTAAGGACCTTGTCCCCCACTCTTAATCATTTACCATCTTATCCAAATAAAAAAAGAAAGAAAGGAAGAAAACTTACCTCCCCAAAAACTCCATAGCCATCTCCTCCCTCTCTTTCTGCCCTAAAAATTTCCTCCATTTTTAAAGTAAAATCAAGCTCAAAGTTCATCCCTCAACATTTGTTGACTTTGGTTTAAAGTTGAAAATAAATAATTTCTTGAACATACATGTATAATGTAAGTTCAAAAGATGATGTTTGACAATCTGGATGATGAAATCTTTGAATAAAGATGATGATTTATGTTTTGTTGACTTTTCTAGATCTAGTTTGATCTTTTAAAGGTAAATATGAAATAAATAGTAAACTTATTTCAAATGTGATAATTTTTGGTTTTTTGAATAATATATAACATTTAGAGTTGACCCATGAAAGAAAGTTTTGATTTTCAAGTTGTTTTATATTTATTATGATTTTCGGAATTTAAATGGATAGAAAGTGTATAAAATATAAAATAAATACTAAAGGGTTGACAAAATTACAAACAGTACCGTGAGTACCTCGGACCAATTTTGGGGTGATTCTAATTTGTTTGCTATGTTTGATGATTTAATTACTAAAACATGATTTTAAATTAAAAGAAAATAAATTGGAGTTAAAAAGTAAAAATTGTATTTTTACAGTAACTATGGAGGTATAAAAAAGATAATTTTCAAAAATTAGAAATTTGTAAAGTTGGTTTGCTATTTGTTTTGAATTATGGATGTTTAAACAACTAGAAATGAGATTTAAATTGAGAAAAATATATTTTAATTGTATAAAAATATTTGAACAGAATTTATGAACTCTTGAATCATATTTTGAGTTGATAAAAATATTTGATGATTTATGGATTTCATTTGATATTTAGTTTGATTTATGGAAATTATAATAACTAGAAATACATTTAAATGGAGAAAAATGAGTTTTTATTGCATAAAACGTTGTTTTTGGGCAGAATGGTTGGGCTCTTAACACACATTTTGAACTAGGATAATAATGTTGAGGTTGTTGGGTTTTATTAGATATTTATTTGGGAATTAAAGAAGTAAAAGGGAGAATTTCAAAGAAAATGATTAATAATACAACAATACGCTTTAGATAGGAGTCGAGCGAGGATTGGGAGCTTTGGAATAAACTAGGTGTACGCTGGTTGGTCTAGTATAAAGGTGAGTACTTATATCACGGGTGTTGACTATACGTATATTATGATTGTAGGAAATGATTTATTGTTGGTTAAATAGATGTGAATGTGAGATGATTTGAATTTAATATATATATGGGTTGTATTCTATGATAGTGTGTGTATATGGTTGTTCTTATGTGATGTTGTTATGGCGAGTTATATCATGGTTTGTTGTGTGTTTATACTGGTTAGATGGGAGTTTTTATTTTATTTTATTTTGTTTGTTGTGAGTTTTATTCTGATTTGTACCCATGATGAAATTGCTTCACGAGTAGGCAAGACGACAAGCAGACCGAGGCACTGCTGACAAATTTCGCTTGTTATCGAGCCAGGATGACGTGTATATGATGATCCTTACGCCGACCATTACAAGACGCATTGCGTAGAAAAGTCACATCGGATGATCCCTCGCTTAAGCAGCGAGCTGTGACGAAGTGTATGATTGCTATGATTATTGCCATGCATGTGCGATGAAGCCCTATTCGCTATTGAGCTACTCGGATGATGTGCATATGTTGATGATCCTTATGTCGACGGGACATAAGATGATTGTAGAGTTACACGTTGATGATCCCTATTTTGCTCTGGAGCTACGTGACGAGAAGTGATTTATTGTTATGATTATTGGTTACGCATCGACATCCCTGCTTTCGCTATCGAGCTACATGATGACACAGAGCAGCAATACGCATCTTATGTCGGTATTGCATATAAGATGATTGTAGAGAGTTACACGTTGATGATCCTCGTGTACTAGTGAGCTGCTGTGATTTAGGTGTACATTGTTATGATTACATACATGCATCTGATGATCCCTCGCTTTGTTATCGAGCTGTGACGCGCGCCGCATTGATGACGGGGTATTGTCTTGCTGCGCCGGTTTATATTTATTTTGCAAGTGCCCCAATCATCATACATGTTTGCGCTTGGTTCTAGTTCATCACTCACGCTTTTCAAAGTGTCTTTGTTCATCACCAACGCTTTTACAACGCTACCAATATGGTCCAACCCACACGGAAGTCAGCACTCGATGAGCCAACACGCGACCAAAGACATGACATCTCGTAGGGTATTTAGTAATTTCAAATTGAATAATTAGGATATTTTAGTAATTTCTCGCATAAATAATTGGGGGTATTTATTTGGTTTCAACACCAAAATCTCCAAATCTATTGAACTCATTATTTCGCAAGACGAGGGAGAATCGACGGAAGCATGTGTCTCTCGCACGTATGGACGCCTTTCCTCGTCGCACCTAACACTACATCATGACACGCCCCAGACCCGTTACCTCGTGGACTACTCATGTTACCTCCCTCCTAATGAACTCAAAGTCCCATATAGTAAATTCATGGGTCATTCAAAGCTTACCGAGATTTCGATGAGTCTTCACTTGAATTTCAACAAGAAGACTTAAAGGTCCGTCTGTGAAGAGACTTACTTGCCTGAAGCTTTACACACAATTCCAGCAATGCCCACCATGGAAAAAGCTCGAGAAGAAGCTGAAAAAGTCATGTTTGGTGCACTTGATAATTTATTCAAGAACACCAAAGTCAGTTCTAAAGATATCAGTTCTTGTCATAATTGCGTACTGCTTAATCCTACCCTTCTCTTCGCCAAGATTGTGAATAAGTATAAATTGAGAGGGAATGTTAAGAGCTTTTAATCTTAGAAATGGGCTGCGTGTTGGAGTCAAGTCAATTGATCTGCAAGAGATACGCCTAAATTCATAGAAAACATACGCAATTGTTGTTAAGACGTGAGAATAATACTCGTAATTGGTATTTTGGGAACAAGAAATCAATGTTGATCCCAAATTGTTTTTAGAGTTGGAGGTGTCACATTCTTTTTAATTAAACATTTTTCCTTAATGTTTCCTTTTGATAAAGAATGTTTTTTCCTAATTCGAATTGGGGATAATGAGTTCAATAGGATTGGGATTTTCGTCTTAAATGAATAAAATTTCAAATTATTTATCCGAAATTACTAAAATACCCCTAATTATTAATATGAAATTACTAAAATATTCTCGAGATCAAATGGGTCACATGTTCAAAACCATCCAAATTAATCCACTGCCCTGATCGACCATATCAAGATTTGTAAACGCTGATGAACAAAGACATTTAACTAGAACCCAAATCAAACATGTATGATGATTGGGGCTTTGCCTTATTTTATTATTGGCAGCTTGGATATTAGCCTTATTTAGGTGTCATATTATGATATTTATGTCCTTAAAGATATGTATATACTATTAATGCGCATAAGCATGAGATTAGTTACTGTGGTATTTCGCTAGATTCACTCAAGCCAGCCTACCCCCTTTTTCGCTAAGTGGGCTGCATTTTCATTGCCAAAGCTGATGGAAAATACTATGGATATATGAGCATAAATACAAATGCTATTAATTCCGTAGATCTTAAAGTGCTTACTACATTATTATACAAAAACATATAATTACAATTATATGAATGTAGTAAGTACAACAAGCAATGGAGTAAATTCCACCAAAACATTATCGCTCAAATTCACAACGGAATTTGACTTCCCTTCAGCTCCTTGTTGTAATATCAATCGTATGATATCTCTAGTTGGTCCACACTGCAGGTTGAATCAATAACCTATTTATGCTAGTAAACAAAGTGATGAACAAAAAATCAAAAACCCCAAAAAATTCTCGGGAGAATTTCTATAGCTGGGGGGCTACTTTAGGTTTTTGATGAAATTATTTTCTAAAAAAATATTTTGTCATGAAAACCCTAAAGTTTTGCTTATATACAAAAAGTAAAACAAGCCCGATAAAGAACCCGTTTAGCTTGACTCGTTAATCCTATTAGTTCGCAGACACTAATGTGAGTCAAGACGAAATAACTATTTAATTAGCTTAATTAAATAGTAATGAGTCAATATCAATAATCTTTCAAGTTATTGATAAATATTGTACTCATTCTAACCAATTAAATAATAATTTAATTGATTCTATTTGTTCAATCGATATTCTACATAAATGTGAACCTTGTAATTAGAAATACATTTCAATTATACGCTCTCTTTAATTTCATACATGAAATATAATCAACGCCATCGACATAAGTGGACCTTTCTAGGTCAGATAATAGTAAGTTGTATAATAATAATAATTGACCACTACTATTATTATAACGATTAATGAGTAAGATCTAGCAATTTCATAACCCCTTAAATTATCATGGTAACTCCACACTAGTAATATACAATTACTTGGGCTTGAACACTAAGTTCCGCCATAATCACATTTAACCTAATCGGGTAAATGAAGTTGGATACATAAATTGATCCAACGGCATAATAAATGGAATCAATTCTCATTGATTTCCCAACACTCACTTGCCCTTGGACGATTATTCACAATTCCTTATCACGCGATCTCTAAATGTAGGCTAACCATGTGCTATGTGTCATGACACCCATACAACTTTCTTTTACCGAGTAATAACCGAATAAGCATTTGGTATGCCCCATAAACCAATCGGCATCAACCGCGCTGAGAGGCCCGAGATCTTCCTTTGTATATCAAGACGACAAATCCCTCCCAATATATCAACATCTATCGCTACACTCACCGCTAAGTGGACCCAACATATGCCGTTATAATCCCCGCTTAAGTAGACGCTGTCATAGTCAAAGTACGTAGCTTAATAACACATAGTTATATATCGTAGGTCTAACAATTGACGACCTGTACCCTAAACAAATATCATGTATCACGATATACATATCTTCTATGAATTGCTTCCGTCATACCGCCTCCCCTGGCCAATTGTGTGTAATCGGCACCACGGTATTAATCTAGTCCTCGCAGCTAACGTGATCAATCTTGATCACTAATCAAAACACCATGTTAATATATGATGCTTGTTGCCCCTAATCCATCAAAGATTCCACTAAGGCCTGGGCTATCCTATGTTTCTAGGTCAAGAGGCGTAATTAACAATTCATGTTACCTCTCTCTAGAAAACATAGACTAACCTAGGGATTTACCTTTTCACTTATCGTAGATACACTACATGTATATTATATGTAAATTCTAAAACATATAGACATAAAGAAACATATATATTAAAAATATAGCAATAATATTCAAATATTTGTTCACATAACACAATAGATACATAATCGACCCCACTTAACCTAACACCACCGGCGACATCCGTCTAAGACCTATGTTCGCTGCATGCTCATCATGCTTTGCCTGACTTAGTGGTTTAGTAGCAGGTCGTACCCATTGGCCTCAAGCTTACTTCTTTACATACTTTGACATCACCTCTATCAAGCATATCTCTAATCAGGTGATACTTTCGGTATCGTGCTTGATTTGTGGATGTACTCGGGGTTCCTTAGCTCGAAGCCATTCCAATATTGCTCACAGCAACCCACCGGTCCCTCAATGCTAGTACCACACCAAGTTCGGTCACGAACTTCTGCATCTCGAAAGTTATGCTTTAGCGGCTCGGTCGCCACATTTACCTGCATTCTCAGGGTGTAATCGCAACAAGATTGCTTGGAACTCCTCCACATCGCTCAATCATTGGTGACAAAATACATACCCAGACCGGGAATCCATACTGCCTCTGCTGGCTTGAAAACCGGCGCCGTGGTGTACCCCGTCATCGTTAACTCTTCATCTCCACCATATACCAAGAAATCATCTTTAGTTCTTCTGCATACTTCAAGATGCACTTCACCGCAATCCAAAGGGCTTTCACCGGATTAGCTTGGTATCTATCAAGCTGGGCTTAGTGCATAAAGACACATCGCTCCAGCTTAATACTAAGATACACGATGGATCCCATAAATGCTCTAGCGTATGTCCTTCATTCGCTCATCTCAAAGACTAGTAGCTGGACACCGTGTCGAGTTGAACTCCATGTCTCATGGGGAGATTTCACTCCTTCTGAATTACTCATATGTTGAATTTTGCGCATCTTATTCACATATCCTCGACAAAGTTCAATCGCCCTCCCGGCTCGATCTCGGTGGATCTTTATCTATATATCAGGTCGCCTACAACGCTAATGGAAATTACTCAACATGATCCATCACATATCAATGCAACATTGTAACACCCGCCATCACTTGCAGCCCAATTGATGCACTGACACAACTTTAAAATTGGCTTCGATACTTTCGCTTTAAATATTAATCAGCGATTATTATTAGTTTGTTTTCATTTACTCACGATACTAGCACATAATCAAGCAATACAAGCAACATGAAAAAATAAAAACAAGTAATGCACATTCAAGAGATATAATGATATGGCCCCTAGAACCTATTACAAGTATTTATCAAATACTAACATAAGTCCTTAATTCTTGTATCTCTACTGGATCCAACCGAGTCCACCAGTACCACCACCGTGAGTTCATCTTCAATATCTTCATACTTGTTACAATATTTATATACTAACTCATCTAGATACCTTGCAAGCTAGGGTACAACAATAAATAAATAAATACAAGAAAATATGACTTTATCATTTACAACATTACGGTTCGTATAATCGGAAAAATAAATAAACGGGGTTATATCTATATACTCATTCCAATCACCATAACAAAAATATAGCCACTTTATTAAATCATATAAATGAACTTAATAAATATTTTAAATGACATTGAAAATGCATGTTTGTAATTATCAAATTAATTAATCAATGTAATTACACATATTAAAATACACTAATATAAACTCAATTATCATACACATGTCAATTAATAATTATTACCAATAATTATTAACCATATACTTATTATTGAAAATATTTATCACAAATATATTCTAAAAATACGTGAGCTTAAATTGTTACCATAATTGTTATATCACTTTTTAACTTAATTAAAAAGATATAATATAAAGGAAATTAATTAATTATCATCACATAATTAATTATAATCAATTAGGTGATTAAACTGACAAATAATCAATAAAAACCGAAATATAACTAGTCCCATAATTTTAGGAAACCGAAATAAGGAATAAATTCGAATTAAGTGTTTTCAAAATTAGACACACGCCATAACGGGCTCGGACGATGATTTATTTGACGGCCGCACACCATCGACACGCCCGGGCCGTATAGGTCGTTGTCCGTCAGTTATTTGGTACCAAAATCGCCTTAACCGACACCGGACGCGCCTGTAGGTCGACTAAGTCGCCGCCACATTTATGGGTAATAATACCATATTTAACTCGGTTGTTCCATTTAATTTAATTGCTTGTAAAATCGTTTTTGAGGCATTAAAATTTTTAAAATTTATGAAATTCCAACACTTTTTAAACTTCATAATTTTATTAAACAAATCCCATTGGTCGCTCATTTAAATAAATTCTATCTAATTATTAATTAAACAAATTCGCAAATCTAAATTGTTTTATGGTACTTAGAAAAATCCAAAATTATGAAATCTAATGGAGATCTTCTATGTGCTATCTGGGTTCCAGAAAACTATTTGCAATTTTTACAAAAATTTACACGCCCAAACACGTTTTTACAAAACCGGCTTTTTGAAACAAAATCAATTAAATTGTCCTTTTAATTTATGAAACAAAATCGATGTTAACAAAATATGATAATACATCATCATAAACTTGTAACACATGTGTAAATTAATAATCAAGAACATGGTGATTTATTCATATTTATCACCAAATATATGAACAAGAATTAATCAAATAAAAATCATAAAAATAAATCAAGCATATAATAAATAATGTAAAGCAACTTTAATTTGGCTTACTAATCGATGGAAAATACTATGGATATAGGTATGTACAAACTACAATTCCGTGAATCTTAAAGTGCTTACTACATTATTATACAAAAACATATAATTACAATTATATGAACAGAGTACTTTACAACAAGAATCCGAGTAATTCCACCAAAACCACATCGCTAGAATTTGACTTCCTTTGTAATATCAATCGTATGATATCTCTAGTTGTTCAAGCACTGTGAGAGAGGTTGAACTCAAGAACCTATTTATGCTAGTAACGATGAACAAAAACCAAAACCCCAAAAATTTTGGGAAAATTTCTCGCTGCATATTACTTTAGGTTTTTGATGAAAAAATTATTTTCTAAAAATATTTTGTCATGAAACTCTAAAGTTTATGCTTATATAGGCGAGTTAAAACAAGCCCGATAAGCAACCCGTTAAGTATTAGTTGACTCGTTAACTCTACAGTTCGCATGACACCAATGAAGTCAAGTATTGAAATAATTAGCTTAATTAAATAGACGAGTCAATATCAATAATCTTCAAGTTATCATAAATACTACTCGAACCAATTAAATAACTATTTAATTGATTCTATTTTTGTTCAATCGATATTCTACATAAAATGTAGAACTCCTTTGTAATCGAGAAATACATTTCTCAATTATACAGCCTAATTTCATACATGAAATATAACTCAACTTCATCAGATGTGGCAGACTTGAGTTCGATATAAAGTTGTATAACAATAATAATTGACCAATTACTATTATAACGGCATTAATGAGTAAAGCATCTAGCAATCGCCTCATAACCCCTTAAATTATCATGAACCCACACTAGTAATATACAATTACTAAGTTGAACACTAAGTTCGATAATCACATTTAACCCAATCAAAATGAATTGATACAATTGTCGAATCTAGCATAATACAACTTGACTTCCCGGTGTGGATATGTTTCTTATAGGCACAACACTTGGCATGCTAGGATTGGATTAAGAATTAGTTTTATTAATCGAAGAATTGACAGATACCAATACCGTAAGAACATACTTTGATTTGAATAGATTTAGTAGTTGTTTTATATCATTAGAACCCTTCACTTTAATCTTGGTGATTGATACTTTGACAATAAAAGAGTTTGAGTGTTATTGTAATAACCCAATGTCGAAAAGAAAAATTAAATTTTCGTCGGCGGACCCTATGAGGTATAAATAAGTCGGCCGCCTCTAAGGTGAGAGTCATTATAATCCTAACACTGTAATCACTGCATCGATGGACTACCCAGCTTTAAAAAACTACTGCTTCAAAAAATCCGACATACGATATTTCCAAAATAATCACAGCTTAAAAAATTTACAATCCATCGTGTGATATCTAACTAACCAACTCCATATAAATATACAAATATATCCCAAATAAACAAAGATTAAGCCGGCAAGGCTACAAAAGAAAAGATTGCACTGCATCACAAACGACAACCGACAAAGCAAGCTTTGAAAATAAGACAACAATTAAAAATGCTTTGACAACACATCAAAAATCGATCGCTGTAGGATCCTCTCGCCACCCGATGCTCACCTAGCTACTCGTAACAAACTCTCCAAATGCCCGTCAACTAACTGTCTGGCCAACCCGGCACAAATGAATGCCGCCCAAAACGAAAGGGGCAAGTCATGGTTGAAGTGAAACTAACACCGGGTGAAACTTAAACCATACGCCACGACACAACAAATTAACATAGAGTCAAATACGCCATATATATAGATATATAACCGACTATCTTAAAGAAGACCATATTTATACTTACAAAGGAAATTCTCTATACATCACATGGCATAACATAGAATATAGGGTCTCAATGAATACAACTCACCGAATAAAATCACACCAAACCACATGAAATACGTAGACCCAACAAAAACTATACTCTAGTCATCAATCACTCATCAACTAGATACCATCCTGGATTCTAATCCCTCAAGCAATATAAGCTCAACCAGCCAATCTCCAACGCTCTTATACCCAAGTATAAGTCGATAACCAACGCTTCTTATAATGTAAGTATAAAACATAACCAACGCTCTTATACCAAGTATAAATGGAGCAATCAACGCCTATAACAAGTATAAAAGCCGATAACCAACGCCTATACCGGGCATAAAGTCGATACACAACGCCTTATACCGACGATAAAAGTCGGGAGCACACAACGCCTTATACCGACACGTGATAAGCCGATACACAACGCTTAAAAGAGCCACCTAACCCATAACCATCCCACTTAGTGGTCATATCCACACTCAAATCACCTCAAAGACATACATAACTCTAACCATCACCTCGCAATAACCATCTACTCTACCTCAAACAATATCCAAGCACACAAATTTTAAAAACATTTCACAATCGTAAGTCAAACAAAATCGCCGACATGTCACGTAAATACATAAGCGCCGACAAGGCCACAGAATACAACAGCGTCGAAGGCTACGTAAATCGAAATATAAGTTGGGAGTTCAAGCTATTACTTACCTCAAGCAATCTTCAACCCCACAAAATAAAATCACATAATCATATCATGGCTCACGGAAATGAATCACACATAATCGTACAACCATTACACATATACCATTCTTACATAATCATACCACAATGACATGTACATCATTGTCACATAATCGCACTCACAATAACATGTTCACAATAATTTAAAGTGGGGTACGTAAGGTAAACACCCGTGAGATAAGTATCACCTCTACTAGTTATCACGTAAGTCCTCACTAAGAACGCTGAGCACGGAACGTGCCCTTTCCCCGCGGCCAAGTGCCTAACAACACCCAAAAGTATACTTTAGGAACTAATACTCAAGAATTACGTTTGTGAATAAACATTACCAACTCTAATCGAATGATTTCTAAACGTTCAAACATGACTAAAATCCATCTAATTATAATCCCCTGGACACAACCAAATCGATCCTCGCTAAAATTCCATCTTATTACTTTATCATTACAAATTAACTTATAAGCCATTCTATAAATCAAAGGTCCCTAATTAACAATCTATACTCAAAATATCAATTATATCCTCAACTTGAAAATATTACTTTTTCAACCTAACTGCCTTTTAATCAATTTTTTAAATCACCCATTTAACCTCACAATAGCTAATAAAGTCCCAATTAAATTCCCTACACATTTAAAGTCTTATAAAATTATCACCCAAAAAGTCACCGTAAAACCTAGAAAAGTCAACTCCGACCATAACATCCTCAAACGACCTCTAAATCATTTAATTCAATACTGTATACATCCTGTAACCCATAACCAACTAAGATTCATCATGAAATTGAATTGCGGAAAGTCAACTAAAAGTCAACTATGTCAAACCCAAAGTTAAATATTTCAAAACACTTCGAACTTTTATACTTTAACTCAAGAGAAGGATGAACGATATTCACAAACGATTCAGCTGAGCGACAATCGAAGAGAGAAATGGAAGAAAATTCAAGTGGGGATGGGAAGTGGAATCAAGTCACCAGCGAGAAAGAGGAAGAAGATGAGTGTCATGACGACGCTGAAAGAAGAGATATGTAAAAAAACTGTCCTGCTCGTTTCGGGTTAATTTCTCCTACTCAGATGAATCTCAACGAATCCCATTCCAAAGATAAAATTTTCCATAGCAAAAACTACTAAATTATAAATGTAATTGCTAAAAAAATTTACTTAAATAATATTATCATCTAAATTATTTATACTATCCCCTGTCCCAATCGAATCGAAAATTAAATTTTTTTCAGAACGGGTTATTACAAAGCAAAGAGTTTATGAACAATGGAGAAATAAATGAAATGTAACTAATCCGTAACCTTTCTGTGGTGTCTCAGCCTGAATTTTGTGGGGGGAAATTTTTCTTTCTATCGACTTTAGAGAATTCGCTTGATGATTAATGCTTGTAGTTGTATATTAATCTCATGAAACACTGTTTTGTTTATATGATATAACTTGAATTCTATAAAAACTCTAAATAAAAGTCCTAGTTCAATCAAACTTAGCCATGATAAGGTCTTTATCATGAATTAACTTATCTGTATTGTAAAGATCTAAATCGAATCGACCTCTTCTCTCCTCAAGTAGTTCTAATTCACTTTACCAAATACATAAAACCCATATCACCTGTGACGTATGCGACCTTACAGTTCTGTGATAATTGTTCTTCTATAAATAATATTCTCGACCAAATATATTATTATATCGATTATAGTAAGGATCTAGCAATCCTCCATAACCCCTGATATTAACATGAGAATAAATTATGTAATCTCATTTACTTAACTAGGCAATGAATTATTCACACAATTGTCACGAGGACATAATAAATGAATCTAATATCGATTGAATTTCAACACTCCCACTTAACCTTGAACAAAACTCATATAATATAGGCCGTTATATACGCCTGTCTAAAAATGGATATCCTGCCTCAGTTCTATTTAAAAAATAATAGGACACATATATATCATCTTCTATGTTTCCACATCGGTCATTTCCAGCTCCACAGTTACCCCTAACTGTCAGTCCATTTTATTGATCAGACTCAAGGAGCTCATGTGATTCAAGAAAACCGTTCATAAATCAATCAGCATATTATCATCAAATGCTTCTCTCCCCAAACCATCAACATCTGACTAGTGAATCTGGTTATCTTACATTTCTAGGCTTGAAGATATTTTCTTGTCAGCTCTCCTAGGTTGCCTCTCTAGAAACTACAAACCTACCTTAGGGTTTTATTATCCAATCATCAAGAGATAATAAATATATAAGTGACATTTGTAAAACAAAACAAATAAACACACACTGTGGAAACAAAACATATTGAATCATAAGAAGCTAATTATTCAAATATTTGTCACATAACATTGAAAAGATAAACTAGCTTCCATTAAATCTAACACCACTATGACATTTGTCTAAGACCAAGGTTAGATGCATGCTCATCATGATTCCTTTAACTAAGTGGTTTAGTAAAGTGGTCGGCAAAATTAGCCTCTTTTGCAACCTTACATAGTTTAATATCATCTCGATCATACATTTCTCTAATCAAGTGATATCTCCTCAATACATATTTGGATTTGTGATATTCCCTTGGTTCCTTGACATTAGGTATGGCACCAGTATTGTCACGCTCCAATTCAAATGGTCCCTCAAAGCTAGGTACTACTCCAACCTCATACATTAATTTCTCACTCCACCAAGCTTCTTTTTCTGCCTTTGACACTGCAATGTACTCAGCTTCAGTAATAGAATCAACTGCAATACTCTATTTGGAACTTCTCCAAGAACCTGCTCCACCATTAAGACAAAACACATATCCCAACTGGAATGGTAATCATCTTTGTCAGTTTGGAAACTAGCATCGATGTAACCACTCACAGCTAAATCACTATGTCCACCATATATTAGGAATACATCTTTAGTTCTTTGCAGATACTTCAAGATATTCCTCACTGCAACCCAATGGCTCTCACCCGGGTTCGACTGGTATCTACTAGTTACGCTTAGTACGTAAGACACATCGGGTAGTGTGCATAACATAACAGATGCTATAGCAGATGCTTAAGAGACGTCCTTCATTTTGGTCTTCTCAGCATCAGTGGTGGGACACTATGATTTGCTAAGAGAAACTGCATGTGTCATGGGGAGATAATCCCTCGTGGAATAAACCATTCAAAATCTTTGTAACACTTTATTAATATAGGTGTTATGACAAAGTCCGATCAGTCTCTTGGCTTAATCGCGGTATATTTTGATTCCTAGAATATAATCTGCTTCTCCTAAGTCCTTCATTGAGAAACATCTACATATTCATTCCTTAACTGAATCAAGTAATGATATATTGTTTCCAACGATCAATATATCATCGACATAGAGGACTATAAATCTAATTTCACTCCCACTCACCTTCTTGTACACACAAGATTCATTTTCATTTATGATAAATCCAAATGTCTTAATTGATTCATCAAAATAAAGATTCCAACTTCTTGATGCCAACTTAACTTCATAAATGGACCTCTTAAACTTACATACCTTCTTAGGTCCCTTAGGACATGTAAAGCCAGGTGATTGTGCTATATACACATCCTCCTCCATATTGCCATTTAGAAAATCCGTCTTTACTTCCATCTACCAATTTCATAATCATGAAATGTAGCTATGTCTAAGATTATCCCAGATAGATTCTAACATAGCTACGAGAAAATAAGTTTTAATATAAATTACCACGAATTTGTTTGAAACCTTTTGCCACGAGCCTTGCTTTGAAAACATGGACATTTACGTCCTTGTCCAGTTTCTTCTTAAATACCCACTTACATTCACCCAGTAATGCCCATTTGGTAAAAAGTCTAACAAGTGACCAAACCTCATTCCTATTGATTTGTTCTCATAAGTATTATGTTTATTTTCCCATACCAACGGCCTGTCATGGACGCATTCTTGTCGATCTCCTTACGGTTGGCCTCTGTCACCTCTTATGGTTGGTTCTTCACCAATTCATGGCGAGTCAATCAGATTCACTAGGTTTATCAATTTTCTATCACCTTGAGTCTCCACAAGATGAACTTCATCACTTGTTGTCCTTTTGGACAACTATTCATTTTCAAGAATGCTCCTGTTCTAGCTATGAAAATTTTATTCTCATGCTTTAGGTAGAATTAATAACCAATGGTTTCTTTAGGATATGCAATGTAAAAACATCTAACAGATTTGGGTCCTAGCTTGTCCCTTGTCAATTTCTTAACGTAGGCTTTGTAACCCCATACACATAGAAAACCCAACTTGGAAACTTTCCTCAACCACAATTCATGGAGAGTTTTCTCGATGGACTTAGTTGGACATTTATTTAAAGTGAGTGTGGCAATTTGTAGTGAGTGAGGCAATTTGTAGTGCAAATCTCCAAAAACTACTGGGGAGGTCAGATATGCTCATCATAGACCAGGCCATGTCTTGTAATGTCCAATTTCTCCTTTCAGATATAACATAATGCCACACTCTCTAAGATGTGAGCTAAACTCATGACTCAAATACTCACCTCCGCGATCAAACCGAAGGATCTTTATCATCTTACCAACCTAGTTTTATACTTCATTTTAAAACTCTTTGAATTTATCAAAAGATTCATGCTTATGCTTCACGATAATGCTGCAGAACAATATTTGTCAAGTCATTTGTAAATCAGATGGTGAGCTCATAACCACTTCTTCCGTATGTTCATTGGCCCACACTCATCTATGTGTATGATTCCCAATAAATCACTCTCCCTCTCATTGTAATCAGTGAATGATGATTTGGTCATTTTGCCTAGTAGGCAAGATTCACATTTATCATAATGCATCGAATCAAACCCTCAAAGCTTGTTAAATCAATAGTTGGTCAGTTTCAATAATTATGTCCACAGATAATTGATGTAACAATTCATTTATTAGTTTAGTCGTATTACATAAATAGAACATCAATAATACTAATTATAATTACTAGTCAGGTTCTCACGATAATACCGTGTGTTACGCCAGACAAGGATCCCATGCATAACCGTTACAATAATATTAATGGTATATTATATTATTATATGACTGCTATTATCTGAGACTAAAAGGTCACACACATATAGTGACGTTGTGTTATATTTCATGTACGGAATAAAACTACACTTGCTAAATCAAAAAGTTGATTATAATCAACGAGATTATTGATTGGACTAATTAATTACACGAGTAATATATATATATATATATATATATATATATATATATATATATATATATATATATATATATATATAGATGATCCCACCACTGCCTTGCTAGTCTGACACCGATTAGTTAAATGAAGCCAAGGTAATTAAGCTTGATAGTATTAGTTAAGGCTTTTAGGTTTAATATGGTGCTCCATATATATAGAGGTTTCATGAGAATTTCATTCAAATTTCAACACACACACCCTAAACCTATTAAAGCAAATTCTGGCCTCCTCTTATTGGGATGGTCGAAGGGCGCAAAGAATTAAGATTCGTTGATTCATCATCCAATCTTAATCCAGTTCTAGCAGCCTTGGCACAGATTCAACCTCTCCCGGGTATGGACTAACTGTAGCACAACCAATCAAGTGCTCATGGATTTGGATTGATGTTCTAGGCTTCGGGAAAGATTTGTTAATAGGCTTCCGCTGGCATCACTATGAGTGTTCCTATTTATTTAGATCTAAAATATATAATTTAAAGTGATCCTGTTTATATGTTTATTTGATTTTGTTCAAGTTATGCATATAAAATTTCTTCACAAGTATTCCACCGTAGGAGTTTCTTTGACTGCTTTCTCATTTATACGACTAAGCGCAGAATGCCATGTTAGCAGGGTTAGCTCCAGTTTGCTCCTTCGGATTTATGCATGGGTCGATAAGAGGTGTCTAAAGTTAATAGACCATTTTGAGAGAGTCACACCTAAAATAATTCCATTATGATAAATAAAAAATTCACTAGGATTAATCAAGATGGAAAAGCGATCCAAATTCAACTGTGAAATCAACATGATGTTTCTACTCAAAGTAGATACATAGTCAACATTTTATAATTTAAAACTAAGCCAGAAGGCAAATTTAAATTAATGGATCCGCTACAACCTTCGCGCCATTCTCCACACGCAAATCCAACTCTCCTTTTTCGAAGCTTACTGCCCTCGAAGTTCCAAAGATATTACTTAATAAATATTTAGAACCACATCCCGAGTCTAAGACCTATGAAATAGAGTTAGGGGGTTAACTATGAGAAATTGACCATAACATGCCCAAGTGAATAATTTAGATTATACAAGCGATTTACTCATTCAAATTATATATCCATATATATGTAAGTTCAATATATATTAATTGTTAGACAATTAGTATTTTTAGGGTTTAACGTATTGACATTAGGGGTTACAATGGCATACTAGACTTCATTCGTAATCTATATATTAATACAATAGTCGGGTTAAAATTGCTTAATATATTACTTTACACCATTCTAAGAGGTCACAATAAACGGTAAACTGAACTATATAATAAATGTATTATAAACTTCCCGGTCTAAATTCAAACACGAAGCAAATATTCGTGAAAATCTAACTCCAGACTGCTCGAATGGTTGGGCGGTAGAGAGGATTTAGTGGGAGTTGTGAGATTTTATCTCCTTGAAACTCTCATATACGTGTTGCCTATTTTGCTGGCTTAAACTACACAAATTCAAAAAAAAAAAAAAAAAAGGTTAAATACTACATCGTGATTTAAGATATCAAAAAGACTCTTCCACCACCTCCAAATAGTCAATTTGTAGTTTTTCTATCTTTGTTCCTAGTTTATACTTTCAAGCTTCTAGTAAAACGACGAAAGAAGTTCAGTAATTTGCTAGCGTGACTCCATCTGAGATACTTTGTTTTGAGTATCGCGAGTAATTAAATTCACGCCTACCAATTTATTCACCAAAAGGTAGACACTTGTACGCTATGTTTATTGTTTTTGCAATAACCGTAGGCATTCTCGACTAGATCCATTGCTTAGAACTTGATTATACTAAGAATACCAACAATGACCTCGTAGCCAAATACGCGATTACAATTATGTAAACAACCATGAAAATATTTACCAAATTTTGACTGCTTTTGTATGTTTAATTTATGTTTACATGTTTTAATTCCTTTTAGATGAAATATGTTAATAAAATACCAAATATAATTAAAATAATTATTTTAGAAATCTTTTAATATCAAAAAATTTAAAATAATATTTTTGATTTTTAAGAATTTTTCAATTTTTCGACTCAATTTTTATGACGCTATTAATCAAACGAGTAAAAACCGTCGACATGTTCCGAATCAGACGATGTAGCAAAAGGGCACGCTGCAACGCCTCATCATGACAACCCCTGGGGTGGCCGACGCCACACTGACAAGCATCGAGTCGAAAGTCAAGATGACTCGGTCAAACAAGTCAACTGCTGGACTGTGACCTATCGACTGGTCAAACCCGACGCGATCGACCCGGACCTCGGTCCGGATTGCCTCGTGACGATCACGCCCTCACGCTACGCCTGGCAGCCACGCCGTAAAACGCATATCAAAGATAACACGATGCACTCGCCTTTTGGACGCAGATTGGACGCCCAAACCATGTTCGACGCTTGGGATTGATGTCCCAACCCCGGTCCAACGCATGGATCGCATCGCTCGAGTATGCTGACTTTATCGCCACCTTGTGTGGTATCAGTTCGGTCCGTTTGATGACTAAATGGACCAATTGATTTTTGGTTCGATCCAAACTCACCCTGATGATTTTGCCAAAATTGATTTATCGACATCAATCGAATTGAATTAATTTAATTTAAAATTAATTTAATCAATTATTTTAGTCATATTAAAATTGGCCTAATTAGATTAGATTAAATATTACTTCGAATCAATTAATGGACTTAGTTCAATTAAATTTAATTTTTTATTAGTTTTAATCACAAAAAATTTCAAATTTGATTTAATTAAAATTAAGACCCAAGCATTATTAGATAATTAAATTATGACATACTTAGAATTAATCATCATGGGGTGTAAAATGTTATTTTCTAAAATTCTAGCCACATTTTAATATTAGATATCGAATAAATACTAGAATTAAATCAAGCAGCTTTTACTCATACACTTAGACAAATCTGAATAATAGTTTATTTCATTTTGATGATATTCATACATGCCATGCAAGGCTTATCTTATTGCTTCATCCATGCCATGTATGTTTAAATATAAAGGTGATTGTTTATCATAAGCAATATAATATGATATATTTGATGGATGTCATGACCTTGTGATATATTATTATATTATATAGATAATATAGCCTATAAATATCAATCTACTTAAGGTATTCTAGTCTTGTATTTATAGAAATGCATTTAAACCTTGGAAAAATTAATTGTAATTAGTTATAATTAATTATTAGATATTAATCCGCCTTAAAAAGATAGTCAACAGAAAACATGAAATTGAACTATAGTTTAAAAATACTAATAACTATATGACAATTTCCATAAAGTGTTATATTTTTTCTTAAGATTCATGAGTATATTCTTTAGCTCTTTGCTTTTGGATTGGATACACTGGCACGGTCGTAAAGAGTTAATAAAATATGACAAATCCTACCTATAAACGAAAGCGTTAATGTCATACCAAACGCAGTTTTAATAGGTCACCATAAGGCGCTGCCCGCTAGTACGGCAAAGCGTGTCACATCCGGGGATACCAACCTCGACGGAATAGCCTAAGTTATTCGTTCAAGAACGCTATATGCTTTTCATTCCGACCACGCTTAGTGCTTTCTTTGGTCTACTTTACAAGATTTTCAATGCAATGCATCGATCCGCTTACAAGACATTGCCAATATAGTCTAACTTGAACTTTTGGTAGTCCCAAGATTATGATAGTCGTAATTATGTGTTTGTACACTTGCTTGCATGATTTAAAACTTAAATGCCATGCTGTCAGCCGCTCGCTTTAGGTTGTGTGTTCTCGGTATACTTTGTGTGTTCGCAGGGATCAGAAACACTAGCACAACACTAAGGTCAGGAAATATATGTCAGTACAACACTAGTACTCCAACTTAGTAGGATTGTACAACACTATCTACGATCCCACTAACGTCATAGAGTTTTCATAGTTACTGAGAGTGGTACTTAGATATGAGGAAAGAGAATATTTGTTGGAATAGCTTCCACGAGTTTTCCTAAGGATGGAGATCCCGCTCACTGAAAGCATGGGTATCTGGAGTTTTTGGATGATCTAAATGAGACTAGGTTCTTAATTCTAGTTCGCATCAATACTGAGTTCGAAACCAGATTCAAACTGTATTCCCCGAAGGACATATATGATTAGTTGAGGTTTGACTTCATGGGAAAAGCAAAGTCCGAGCGCTTTTGGCATGCCAGTGCAAACTTATCACTTAAATCACATACTTTATATGTCTCATATAATAAATTGATCGGTTACCCCCGAACTCGAATTTCACATTTGATCATTGACGGCGAGATAATTTAATGGGTAATATATCCCAGAGGACACTGCCGTGTCCGCACAAGATCCAACGAAGGACGAGTTCGCTTCCTCTCCAAGCTTCTGTAGCTAATATATGATGAATATGAAAAGGGTATTGAGAAGTTTTGTGCTACTTCTCCGGCCTTAAAACCTTAAAAGTTAAAATTAACAAGAAGAAGAACGGTAAGCCCAACGCATGCGGATAGTCAAATCCTTTGGTCAATGAGAAGTCCGATAAGAGAACCTTTCTATCTGATCGGTATCGCGACTCGATCACTAAATCAGCCTGAGAAGTATAATCATGTTAGCGGTTTCAGGATACTGCCTTTATGATAATGCTAACGCTTGTTGACATTAATCGGTATACCCACATTTTTGAAATGTGCAGGACCATCAGAGTAGAAGATCGTTGGAGATGATGTGGACCTGAGTTGGGGTGCGCATGAGATTGCCAACCAGATGACCACTTTTTATCGTTTTGGCATAGACTACTATTTTATAACACGTGCATCAGTTTAAGCAATTTCCTACTTTGATTTAGGAATGGTGTTTTTTGTTTCTATTTTGAACATAAATAATGTTTAATGATGTGAGATTAATTCAAATTAGTTGTTTATTAATCTTTACATAAAAGTTGCAAATGATACTATATCTCTATTATGTTAGTCGGACAAACATAATTAAAACATAACATGTATGCTCAAGAGAACTCAAGTATGATGACTTGAAACTTATCTCCTAAGGAAATATGAATTGTAAAGTAGTTATCACATGAATGAAATATCATAGAGATGGAATCTTTCATATCACATATTTGGAATAGTATGATTAAATGCGAATAACACTTGAAATTCATAATCGGATAATCATCCATTAAATTAAATTAAATGTTTGGAGCAAATTATTTATTAAAGTCATAAATAGAAATTTATGAGATCAATAAATAATAGAAGCACTCACACCTTATTGCTAGTATAATAACTTGGTAAAATATAAATATATATATACTTATTATTTTATTTTTAGAAATACAAGAAGAATGTTTAAATAGTTCAAATGAATGAGAGTTGGCTTGAATAAACATTTATTATTCTTTAAATGTTAAAGAAGTTGGGTTTAAGATGAACTAGTTTCATCTACCCCTTGGGTATACATATTCAACTTATCTTAGCTCACACACTGAATAAATGTATGCTCAACTAATCAACATCTAGAACATCACATAAAGATGGTATATGGAACTGTTCCATGATAGTCAAGTTCAAGGTCTTATAAAACTTTCACTCAAGTCAAGAAGTTGACAAATTATAAGACTTGAACTTGAGCTTGTTGTTACTACAATGGTGATCCCAATAAAATGTGATGCTTTTAAGGATACAACCATGAACAACAATGTTGATGATTTAGTATTTGTACGATCCGGAGATAGATTAAATATACCGAATACAGATTTGGATATTGACAGATTTATTCTAAGGTAGTTATTTTATCAAGGACTAAACATATTTCATAACATAGATGATTAATCGAATGGAGATGACCATATTTACAGTATTCAACTGATAAACAGAATTTTTCAAATCAAGGTGATTCTTGTACTGGAAAATACTTCCTATTAATCATGATGTTTTAGATCATCTGGATCTACAATAGTTGACATACATATAAATTAATGAATGGTTGAAATAGTTTGGATTCATTAATGGAAAATAATACTCTTGTAGAGACAAGAAGGTCAGTGGGAGCTACTTAGCATATGCGGATTAGTGTGTGAAAGACACACTAATGACAGAGAATGACACAACTATATAAGAACTAGATTGTGTAGAGATTTCTCTATAAGAGATCAAGGGATTTCTCGACTCTCTCTAGAATCATAGAGATCCAACTAAAGAAGTCAATGGGTTGAGTTATGCTGCTTATACTTATAAGACATGAAAACCTGGATCCAAGTGAATGTCTTAAAGAAAGAATGTTTCTCGTGAGATACAACTATGCTCCCACATAATAAAGTTGTATAAGAGGAAAGAAGAATAATAAATGAAAAAGGGAATTGCATTTGTATCAGTTACTTAAACAAACAAAGACAATCGTCGATCTTAGTTATGTTGAAGTAAACTGATAAAACGGTTGTGAATAGGAACAAGTATACCACAACATTTGATTACATATACATAAATTGAGTATAGTTACATCCTGATAAGTCGTGAATAAGAAGTCGAATTATAACTCTATTGAGTGATCTAGTCTAGGTTGATGTCCCTATAAATATGTGTTATCTCTAGTAGCTTACTCAAGCTAGAGAGTCAAGATCTCATTTTAGATCCGAATTTATACTTCGACAATGACATTTCATTAAATTGTTGAATGAGAATGTTCATATGTACATAAGGTTGAGAACTAAGAACATCAGTTAACTAGATACCCCAACTAATCAACCACAATGGTATAAGCCTGATAAGAAGGAGCATCGTACTTTTATCAATGCTTGAGTGGTCATACACTTAGTGGGACCTAATCCTTCTTTTAAATGTCATAAATACCTCATTGTGTGATAATATTTTTGAATCTCAAGTCAGATATCATTGTTATGAACGATGATAAGTATATTTAAAATATACACACGTTCGTTACTATAAGTAATCAATTTTTTTATTCTATTAACAATATATGTTTTTCTGGAGAGGTCTTTGGAAACGTGATCCAAACAAGAAAACCTCTAACAAGACGAGAAAACGATAAGATAGCTTGTCCCTAGTTACGTGTTCACTTCTTCGAATCGAACACCAAATGACTAATATGTGCTTGATTGTGTTGATCAATTTTCTTGGATCAAAAGGGAGTAATGATAATCTAATCAATCACATGGGTTTACGAGCGTTGAGGCTGTAGTTCTGGACCCGTACCGCCATGGTAAATTAGAAGATAGAATATATGTGTCCTAAGAAGTTTCTCACATAGCTTATGTTGAATGACAACTCATAGACTTGAGTGACACGATTTCTTCGGTACTGAAGTAATGTATTTTGACCTTGTCAAACGTCCTTTGTAACAGGAGGATTATAGCGGCATTGTGTTGGGTATACTATAAGAGTATAAATGGAAAGACCTGGGTACAAAAGGGGATTCATACAACCGGATATATCAGTAGATTTCTAGAATCTTAGAGAGTTCAAGGGTGGTCTGGTGGCCACCACCAGCTATGAGCTGGATATCACATTAACTTGTCTATTACCAAGAGAACTGAGGGTGCAAGAGTTTGGTGACACAAATCTTATCATTGCTTGATTGTTGAAAATCACGTATCGCTAGATTTCTAGAATCTTGGAGAGTTAAAGTGGGATCTGTTGGCCACCACCAGCTATGAGCTGGATATCACATTAACTTGTCTATTGCCAAGAGAACTGCGGGTGCAAGAGTTCGGTGGCACAAATCTTATCGTAGCTTGATGGTTGTGTATCGAGTGAATCGTTGATACAATATCATATAATTGTCCAAGGGAAAGTGGGAGTGTTGGAATTATGAGATATTGGATCTCATGTAAATGCCCGTAGAAAAATTTGATTGTACAAATGATTTATTCATTCAAAACTATAAGTTCAATATATATTAATTGTTGGACAACTAATATTTAGGATTTTCCGGCATCGTCATTAGGGGTTATGATGGCTTGCTAGGGTCCGCTCATAATCTATATATTAAGATAATAACATGTTAATAATATTTAATATATTACTCTTGTCTATAAATAGAGAGCAACCCCCCTCTAATCACTTGAGAAGTCAAAGAAATTCTCCATCTCCTCCACCTCTTTTCTCCGCCTCCCATACAACCGCATAGGAGGTACAACCACGAAGGAGGTTTTCGGGATCTTTAACTTCATTGAGACGGAATACTAACTATGTTGTTTGAACTATCTATAGCTAAACTCTACTAGATAGAAGTACTACTCTAAGATATATACATAGTAAGAGTATTTATGACAAGTGATCTTTTATTTCATAACTGAAGATACTATACAAGACTCTTTAACTAGAACTTGGAATCGACTCTGAATCGACTTAACCTTATGCCTTAGGTCCCTATTTATAGTAGAAACTTAGGTTGGCTTCGTCATCACTTCCGACACGTTTCTTACATCCAAGACAACATGTGTCGTGACTACAAACATACTTATCCTATTACAAGATGACTATTTACATGCTTAGTCATCATACTGCGTGTCTCGATACTACGATGACACGTGTCCCTATTACATGAATCATTATGCTACGTGTCTCGGTGATACGATGAAACATGTTATGATTACATGACTCATCTTATTACAAACTTAGTCATTAAGCAAACCTATTAACACGATACTTGTCGTTCTTGTCATTCTCCCCTTGTCTCCAAAAATGGAGAGATTTGATTAGCCACGGAGTCTGAACAAAGCAGCTGGTCCGAAGTCTTGAGCAGGAAGTGGCCGAAATACGTCCGATGGCAGTTGTAGTATCGGAACAACTCTGGTTTCCAAGAAGTAAGGTTGGATGTAAAGATTCCGGATAACCATTATTAAGGTGACATAATAATCTTGAACCTTTCTTGGATGCTTCCATTTCTTGAGCGAGGATGCCAGGTCCAGGGCGATCTCTGTGAATTATGGCACAAATTCTAAGTTCTGGGGCCATCTTTGCTTCAAATTTCTTCTGGACTTTTATGTTGCTATCTTCTTGGATGATTGTTGTCTTTATTCTGAAAGTAACAGTTACAGATAACATGCTCATGGTCTTGCGGATGTTTTCTTGCCACCAACTTGCATCTTGAAGAGAGTTAGCCACTGATAGAATACTTTGAATTCTCTTTCTTGATGAGTGAGTAAACATCTGGCAAGGTATTTTAATAATGCATCGGCATGAACTTGGACTTTGATGGTACAAATTTCAGCAAGGTACCATAACATAAGATACGTATCCTTGGGGAATCTGTCAAGGAATTCATCATTCAGCTCAAAGGTGGTAAGGGTGCGGTACTATGTAATGACATGGTAGATTCTCCTCAATTGACCCCACCCAATCCTCACAGAGTAAGATATAAAGCTTAAGTGAGCCGATATATATCATGCCGAATTTAGGTCACCTGCTTTTTTCTACATATGTCTTCTCGGAGGCCAAGTGCAAAGTGGATCGTGATATGGCGACTCAAGTAGCAGTATAGATTTTTGGGAAAAAGTTATTAATGTAATCTAAGGAAAAAGTATTGTCGTATCTAAGGCCTTTGATGCCAAGATATTTCTTTTGAAGGTGCCTAATATCAAATCCAAGTTATCATATCCTTTTAGAGAGGCTGACCAGACTCTAGCTTTCATAGTGTAGTTTGGGAAAACCGAATATATATGGGCTTACCGAGCAAGCTTATTACCATGAAAGGCCGCCTTACTCATCAAGCTAACTCTATCAAACACTCTTCCCAATATTCTGCTAGAAGGATTTATTGCTGCATGATTGTGCAACTTGCTCGTGTGTCACAATGTGCGAATGAGGAATCGGGTTATTATTATAATTATCCGGAAAGCATTTGTAGCTGCATGTGTGAGACGGTAATCTGCCTTTTATTGACAGCTCCATTGATAAAGGTCTAAGACATCGAACTTATTTTGGACATTTTGAAATCCATCTTCTAGCCGAGTCATCAAACGACCTCATATCGGGAATCTCGCGGCCAAAATAAGATCCTCGAGGGCTCATCTTCCGTAGAATAGTGTGATTCAATATCGAATATCTTTAATGTTTTTGATTTTTGAAAGAGAGCCGACCAGTTTTTCTCTTTCTTTCTGGTTTGGACATTGACGAGCATAATGACCCTTTTTCTTGCAAATATAGCATTTCTCTGACTTTCTGATTCCTTGATTCTTCTTATTTTTAAAGAAGCTCCATTTTTATTATCATATCGAAATGCTAAAGAAACGCTTTGTTTAGAAAACCTTTTCTTTGGTAGCTAGAGAAAGAAGCACGCAGCCCACATTTCTTTTGTTAGAATTCTCACGGACAATTTTGGTCTCATGTTCTACCAAGTGAATCGCTCGCAATTGCCAGCGAATTTTTTATGATCGCAAATATTTCTCAAGGACCTGAAAGCAGAGGTTTGGCATAATTCCTCCCGAATGTCACTGCATGGAGTCCATAAGCCTCCTTCTGCTCTGAAAAGTATCCTTGCAGCCATCAGTCGGCAGGTTCTGAAGAAGCGATAAGATATCTCGCCGAGATTGACATCATCTATCCCTCCGAGTGCATAAAATCTTTTGGACATTCTCTCGTAATGTTTTCCAAGGTCTTTTCTCTTGAAAGAGCAACATTTCATGGCTAGGTATTCTTCTCGAAAGTCAGACGTGTATGTTGTTCCCATGTTCTAAACTCATTGTCGATATAAAAGTAATAAAGAGAATCAACATTGAGTTTTGCCTAATTTGTAGCCGGCCTCAGATGAGCCGCCAAGAGGATCCACCATTTTCTTAGCCTCTATGGAGTTTAGCCACGAATTTTTCAATGGCTATCGGGAGGCTCTCGCCTCCTCGGGGCAAAAGTCAAGTATGCATTACCAAGATCTCGTAAAACTTTGTCTCTCCATTATGATGGTGGAATTTTGTCAAAAGAGAAGCTTTGATGTGAATTTCCTACAAAATATGGTGTACTTCTGAAGGAAATTCTACATGGGGTTTTCAGCAAGTTTGCTTCCGTGCAGACATTTTAGTCTACTTACTTTCGATTTCATCTTCAGGTACACTTCAACCATCATTATCGAAACGCATCACTCTCATCATCATCGAGGAAATAACTCAGATCATTGGAAACAAATGCGATGCCCCCCTTTCTTTTCTCAGCCGCCACCTGGCAGCTGCGTAGATCGACTCGGCAGATTCTGAACATCATCCTAGATTGCCTTTGCTCTGAGGATTCCTATTGCCTGGGTGGTCTTTGTATGTAATGATTTGTCTTTTGGTCGAGTGTGTGTCATTCTCGCTTTCTAAGAGTTTTTGGCTTTTGATGAAAGGAAAGAGAATGAATCAAAAAAGGGGTTCTGGTTTCACAGGTAATCGGTGAAAGGGTCAATCGAGGTAAAACAAAGACTGGGAGAAAATGGATCATAAGGCATACCAGAACCAGCTGAGGACTCGTAGAGCGAGAATAGTCAGCGCCTCAAGAAACTTCAATTTTGCTTCTTTTTCGGGAGATTGCTTAGGTGGCTATCGTCCTCAAGTTGCCAGGTGAAGGCATTCTTAGTGTAAGATCCGCCATATTTTACACGTATTTCTTGAATCACGCTTCTACGATAGATACTCTCCCTTTTGTTGCGCTCGATAGAATTCTCCTGATTGCTAGCAATCTATTTGAGGAGTATATTCTGAGCTATTGCATTCTCAGACTTCCAATTCAAAGTTGCTTCAGCCGGACTGAGTTTATTGGTAGTACCATCTATGTTTCTCACCAAAGGATTCTTGACCTTCCAAGAATGTTTAACATCCTCTCTCTCAAAATCATTAGATGGGAAATTTCATGATACGAGTTGGAACATTCGATCTCTGCACGATACGACTGGGAGATTTACTGAATATAATACATAATATTCAAAACCTCCGCCTCAATGGTTGGCCAAGAAGATCAACTTCTAAATCTCCACCATATATTTCTTTTTGAGCTTCTTTAAGCTGCTACTTGATTTTTTCCCCGCTCTCAAGTTGTTCTTCCTCTTGTGTGATTGCGACTTTATCCTCATCAATGGGTCATACGCATCATATAGTATTGGCATTCGTGATACATCAAAATACCGATTTACCTCATCTTCATCTTTGAACTCATAGATTGAAGCTACCTTCTTTATCGCAATCTGCTTATCAATGACTAAAGGTTCCAAAAGAAGTTGATCACATCGATCTCCTGTGTCAGTATGGATAATTTTGTAACCACCTCCTCAAGCTTCCTTAAAGGAAATAGATATCGAACTATCTTTTAGCGTGAGTATCATAACAAGTGTCGTGTTAATAGATTTGCTTAACGACTAAGTTTATAATAAGATGAGCTGATGTATATAACACGCAAGGTCATCGTAGTACCGGTACACGAAAGTACGACGAAGCCGGCTGCATGTGGACACGCGTCATTCTAGTATCGAGACACGCCAGCATTTGATGACTAAGCATGTAAATAGATTAGTCATCTTGTAATAGGATAAGCATGTTTAGTCACGACACGTTGTCTCGCATGTAAGACACGCTGGCCGGAAGTAACGAGTAAGCCTACCTAAGTCTCTATAAATAGGACCTAAGGCATGTTAAGTCAATTCGTGACCGATTCCAAGATCTAGTTAAAGAGTCTCTATAGTACCTTTAAGCCATTAAATAAAAAAGATCACTTGTCATAAAATGCCTTGTTATGTATATATCTTGTGAGTAGTAATTTCTATCTAGCAGAGTTTCCTATAGATAGTTCAAACAACATAGTTAGTATTCCGTCTCCATGAAGTTAAAGATCACGAAAACCTCCGTCGTGGTTGTACCTCCTATGTGGTTGTAAATTTGGTATTCGAGCCATGTTTATGGAAGTTTTTCTCTAATTTTAAAAATGTAGTTTTACTACTTAATTGTCTCTTAACTCATAGTTATGCATAGTTGTGTGGAATATGTTTCCCCTCTATTTAGTTCTATGAAGTTCTTAGAGAACGAAAACCGGTTTAGTTGTTCAAAAGGAATCATGGACGAGTTCCCCGAGAAAGGCGTCAAGTCCTAGATCTCGGTGAACATAAAAAATGGTGCCATTTTTAGAGTATGTGACACAGAGCCTCGAGATAACCCTCGCTACGCCTACCCACTCTCACAAAATCAATTGGTTTGATTTGGAGAAAATTAAGTCGTATAAATACATCTTTTTAGATAGAATTATGAATCACTTGCATGTTCATGAAATTCGAAATATCTAATTATCATCATATCGAAAGCATTTAATAGCGTTTATTCCTACTCAGTTTTGTGGAAAGTCTACTAAGAATAAGTTAGGATTATGCTCCAGAAAATAAAGTATATGTATTTAAGCAGAAAAGTTCCAAGCCAAGATCTTCCTTTTCTAAACCTTATGAGCCTTTAATTAAACCAAACACACTTCATTTCCAAAAAATAATCAAACAAATCTTCGGCAACAAGTCAAGCAAGAGATCTAATCTTATCCTCACTTAGATCACTACCTCATCCCTTCAATCGAAGATGAACAAATATTTCTCCTCGGATGTGCTTAAATGGCACTTTAATGATTAAGAACGGAAAACAAGCAGTATTCACACCTCCACTTTGGTGTAGTAAGACTTGCTCTTACTTTACATGGGCAAAAAGGTCTCCCGGTAGTTGCTAGAATTGCACTGCTTGATTCCAGATACAAATCTTATCAGCATGCCTCAGATAAAATAATTATACAAACCACTTAAACGCGAAGACGCTTTTGTCACCTTGTTCACAAACTTTAATATGGCAGACCCACAAATCACCCAAAACCTGCAAATCCAACTACAAATTAGTTGTGCACCACAAATATCCAACACCTACATCGCTGCTTTGCACTACCAAATGGCCTATCGTGTTCAAAACCACGCCCTAGATCTGACTTTACCATACAATAATGAAGAAGCCTTACTCATACAAATGGAGTCACCAAATAATACCTTTTGCATCCATGTCCCAAGATAAATCCCTAGAAGTGAACTACTTAAGTTACTTCCGAAGTCAGTGGATTAAGCAAAATATGAAAGGTGCATAAGAAATTTTATTACTCATTATCCAAAGATAAAAACTACATGCTCACTGTTTCAAAGATGGTTCAGTATCTATTTTCTTTGAGGAAACAGAGGTGGTTACAAAATCCTCCCATCCTCAACACGTAGATCAATGCATCTACCCCTTAAACTTCAAATATCCCACCCGCTTCATTTGATAAAAAGCACAGAACTCAACATATGTGTTTAAAGAAGACTTTTGTCACGGTAGATTTTGATGTACGCGAATGCCAATACTATATATGATGCAACATTTAGATGACGAGGATAAAATTCAACGATCTCATAAAAGGAAGAACAACCAAAAAACAGAACAAATCAATATAAGAAAAGCCTCAAAGAAATATATGAAGTTGAGATTCGTATATTTTCTTGGCGAACTATCATGCAGGTTTTGAATATTATGTATTATATTCAAGGCCAAATCTCCCCTGCATCACGTCGCGTCGAGATCAAACATAAAGCCAAACGCATATCTCAAAATTTCCATCTAATGATTTTGAGAGAGACGATGTTAAACATTCTTGAAGGCCCAAGAACTTTTCATGAAACTTAAATGGTACTACCAATAAATCCCGTCCGTCAAGCAACTTTTGAATTAAGGCCTCACAATGCTATAAGTAATATACCTCAAATAGATTGCTAGCAATCAGAGAAATTCCACTACAAACGCAAAGAAAAAGTATTCATCATGTAGGCAACACCAAGAAATACAACAAAAGATGGCAGTCTTACACCAAGAATGCCTTCACCTGGAAACTTCAGGACCAATGGCCTCTCCACTCATCTCCCAAAAAGAAGCAGAATTGAAGTTTCTTAAGGCACAACTATTCTCACTTCAGAATACTACACCGATGCCTACAAGTATGCCTTATGATCCATTTTCTCCATATCTTGTTTTACCCTCAATTGTAAATTATTACCAGCCACTTCCTTAATTACCTCAAAACCAGAACCCCTTTTTCGATTCATCATCTTTCCTTTCATCAAAAAAAATCTGTAAAATACTTAAAGAGACAACACACTCCACCCTAAAAGATCGTGATACAAAGACCACCAAGATGTAATCCTCAAACAAAGGCAACCTATGATGGATGACACGGAATTCTCTCGACCACCCTACCTTCCTCGGTGCTGAAGTCGCTCCTAAAAAAAGAAAAGGTGTAGAGACATCCTCCCCTTGTTTAATGATACAGGATTCTTCCTCTAACGAGATGGGCCCTGGCCCCCCGCACGTTGGTTGGTGCTTTCTCCACAAGCAAGCATTTAAATCGAAAAGCCAAGTAGATAATTCCACACTTGAGCAAACTACTCAGCCCTATGTAGAATTTCCTCTAGAAGCTATACCATATTTTGTAGGAAATTCACATCAAAGTTTCTCTTTTGAAAAAATTCCACCATCAGCATGAAGAGACAAAGTTTACGAGACGGACGCTCCCAAGCATTGCACGCCTTTTCCCCAAGGAACGAGCCTCCCAATAGTCATTGACAAATTCATGGCTAAATTCCATGGAAGGCCACGACAATGGTGGATCACTCTTCGCTGCATGTGCCTAAGCAAATTAGGCAACCCTACTATTGATTCTCTTATTGCCTATATCCACAATAAATTTCTAGGAGCATTGGAATACTATACAACACACACAAGCTGCAGGGGTTAATACCCAGCTACGAAATGTTGCTCTTTCAAGAGAAAAGACCTTGAAAATATTACGAGAGGAACCAAAAATTTTATGCACCTCTAAGTGATACGATGTCAACTTTATATTCAATCCCTCAAACCTCTTTGAAAATGAAACCCCTAACATTACTTTCCATGAATAATATGGCACTCCATACAACAACATTCAGAAAAGTATACCAAACCTCTATTGTCGCCTCTTGAGCCGCAATCATTAAGTGCCTTCAACAATTGCCAACGAGGGAAATTTACTATACAAACTTGTGACAGACCTGAATTGTCCATCAAATACTCATTAAAGGAAATGTGGCCGCAAAGCATCTACTCTCCTGTTGGAACCAAAAAGAAAAGCAGTTGCCTTTCTAAACAAAGCGCCTCAAAGATTTCCCAAGAAGAAGAATCATAAATGGAGCTTCTTTAGAAATAAGAAGAACCAAGGAATCAGAAAGTCAAAGAAATGTTATATTTGCAAGAAAAAGGGTAATTATGCTCGTCAATGTCCAAACCAGAAAGAAAGAGAAAAACTGGTCGGCTCTTTTTCAAAAATCAAAAACATTAAAGATGCCGATATTGAATCACTATTCTCTGGAGAAGACGAGCCCTCAAAGGATACTATTTTGGCCATGAGATTCCAATATGAGTCGTCTGATGACTCATCTGAAGATGGATTTGAAGATGTCCAAAATAAGTTCAATGTCCTAGACCTTTGTCCAATGGAGCCCTACTAATAAAAGGCCGTTGATGTAACACCACCATCTCCTAATGCCAAAATCTACATCTTTCCAGATAATTATAATGATGCCCAATCATCAGACACACTTAGCAAAGCCAAATGTAATCATACATCAATAAATCCTTCCAAGAAGTATCGGGAAGAGTGTTTGATGTAGTCTCAACAACCCGGCAACCCTTTCATAGCATCACCTACCGCAAAGCCCATATATATATTCGATTTTCTCCTAAAACTATAAAAAGTTAGAGTCTATGTTTCTAGCCTCACTACAAAAAGGATCCGCTACTTGATTGTATTATTCCTATACACTTCTCAAAGAAATATCTTGGCATCCAAAAAGGGCCTATTACTGGCTAATACTTTCTCCCATGGGCCTTATAATAACTTTTTCCCAAAAATCTATACACTCACCTCGAGCTCATATACAGCCCTTGCCTCACACCTCAAGACATTCAAGTGAAAAAATACTTCAAGCCTCGAATTCTACGATATACGCTTTACTTAAGCTTTATATCTTATTCCTAAGGATTAGAAAATCTTACCAAGGTCATTTCACAGATACTCTTCCTCGTACTCACCCTTTGAGCCTAATGATGAATTCCCACATTCCCCAAGGACGTTAGATCTTATAGCAGTACCAATAAATTTGAAAAAATTATCAAAGTTCAAAGTTCATGCCATGCATTATTAAAAATACGATGTTTACTCACTCACGGTTAGAATTCAAAGCAATCTATCACATAACTCTCAAAACACTGAAGACTATCGCGATGTTATCTGTAGAATCTGCTATGTAATAAAAGACAACAATCATCCAAGAAGATAAATAACATAAAGTCCAAAGAAATTTGGTACAAAGATGCGGCAAGATCCCGTAACATTTTCTAAAGCTCGGGACAAAATTCATCACCGGGCTATTCGATACTACAACCCGGCCATGCCTCGCCACGCCTTGCTCAAGACTTCTCGACCAACCGCCAAGTTCTATGTGAGAACATGTGGGGAGTAATGAAAGTTGAACTTACGCGTCGATTAAGGCCTTCGCTTAATGACCAAAGTTTCTCAGGTCAAAGATGAGTAATATAGAAATAGTAACACGTGTCATCGTGAGTACCTGGGGCATTTAGCATACCGAGTCATGTGGCTGCGACACGTGTCATCGCAGCTGATCGGCAATATACCAAAGATTAGTCAAGTATAATAGACAAGTATGCTCAGAAAGTAATGGCACACGTAGATGGATTGCAAGTTCAAACCCCATTAATATACACCCTATTTTATTAGGATTTTATGCAAAGATAACATGAACATAAAAGTCTATTGGTAGTATGTAAATGTATGTTTAACTTGCATTTATGTCTATTGGTAGTGGTGTCATATACATGTTTAACTTTGCATTTATATTATGTCTTACATCATCATGATCTATTTGTACGTATTATATGGTATGGTGAGATATTTGAATTATTAATTGTAAGCTAAATATTTATCTTCCAGCGTCTTTATTGATGCATTTGAATTTATTTTGTTATTATTGATAACCTAAATAATCATGATATTATTAATGTAGATCCAATTATAGTTTATGAGACTCTAAAGAGTTCTCAATAACCAAATTATCATGAATAAGTTAGCACAAGAATTTCTCATGAAGTTCTCACATTTGGAATCAAATACCTTTATAAAGCGCCGCTATGTGCCCAATCGAGCATGTACTTATAAATCTATTTCATTTTTGATACATGGTAGAAATGTTCAATCTCAATTAAATGACATCTACATGGTGAGATAAATTAATATCTCGCCTTTAAAGATACTTTAACTCGGGTCAGCGAAGCACTGAAAGATATGAACTTGGCCGCTAAGTACCACAATTCTAATTTATATCTACAATTGATAAGCATGATTGTATAATCACGCAATATTGATAAATGCCGTAGCTGCTATTCGAATATTCTACTTGAATAATCTACATTGATGATATTATAAAGTGAAAGATATGATATGCATTGGGTACTATTTTTTCCTTTCATTGAGTTTTTTCATTTACTGATTTTTTTTTTTCGCTTTTAAGAATTACTTTAACATATTTAAAAGAGAGAAATATAATCTTTTATTTCACTAGGTTTTGTGTCCAAGAAGATTTTCCTAGTGACTATTTAACGAAAAGCATTTGTTAATCTCGAATTCCATCTTACATATGTCAGTATTTACATAAAGATCATGAAAAGTTAAGTAAAATGACAATTTATGTTTATGACTTGTTTATGACTTAAACATTATTGAACTCCTACAGAGCCTTCCAAGAATAGAAATCTCCCAAGGTTTAATTAAACGAAATATTGAGATAAGCCACGTTGAGTACCAGCTTATAATATCACAAAGCATTGGGAACAAAAAGAACTATCAATGCAAGGGAGAAAATACAAAAAGAATTATTTGATCTCATAAGCATTATACAAATCGCAGACAAGTGATATATATCTAGTCATATAAAACAGATATACGAGCATATTTTCATTAATTTATCTGAAAGTACAAGATGCTCCTCACCAAGACAAATTTATTGATCAAGTTAATGAACAATGGATATGACATTGTTCTAGTTGAACATATTCGGTTAATAGAGAATTGTTTTATGCAATGCATGATGCTTATATGATCCCTAATAGAAAATCACATACATGGTGTCTATTTACAAGAGTGACGATGCAACAAATTATATCATCCAAACATACAAATTCATGCATGAAAAAGTTGTGGAATGTGATTGGTTTAGGATACGATCCACAGATCCATATTACTTCATGATTTATCATACAAAGCCAAGCCCCGACGATCTTTACGATTTATAATTTCTGTACATATATCGTTTACGCTTAAAGCTAGTTTATTATTAACAAAAGACATGTAATGCAAAATATTTCAAGATTCTTTCTCACCCACGACTTCAAAAAAATCTGAAATCGATATTCAACAAATTCGACCTTGTGATAATCCAACTGATATTTTCACTAAATCGCTCTCTACCTCAATATTTGAAAAATTATCTAAGAGTATGAGACGACATCGACTAAAGGATGTTAATTGATGCGATCATGATGGAGAGTTAATACGCATTATACTTTTTTTCCTTAATAAAGGCCTTGTCCTCAATACTCAAGCTTTTCCTTCACCGAGCTTTTTGTCTCGCAAGTGGTTTTCCTATTACCGCTTTTAACGAGACACGCTCTCAATGACGATATTCTAAGAAAAGAAACAAGCATGGAATAATTATCTATCAGCTATCTATCATAAAAACAATGAAGTGAGAAGAAAGTCATTATCCCTTTGATGGATGTTTATCACCTAGCAAGGAAGTTTGAGGAGTCATTTATCTAGTCATTATTTACTTTTTCTCAGCCTATAACGACACTTACCGGTATTCGCATTCAACAACAACAAAACAACAAATATATACTCCTTCTCTCTCTTATTCTTCTCTCTTATTCTCCATGCCTATTTACAATGTTATTAGTTATATTAATAACACTTTATCTTTTCTTTCAATTTTCAGGGGTTAAAGGTAGTATAAACATTAACAAAACAACATAGCTATTCTAGCAGCTGTTACACGGTCAAACCCGCCTTATGTTGGCCAAATAAACAGACTATCTTATCTTCATCATGACACACAACATAATGAAGCACAAAATTGAGATTGGTCATCATATAAAGGCCTACTCTCAAGGCCCTAGCCACAACTATGAAAATGCCATAGCACACATTGGATACCCGAAAGCGAGAAACTTCCAGGTAAATCTGCATATACAGTAATTTTTGTATGTGTTGGACATAGGAAGACTGTCAGTCCATGAACTTTGCCGCACGCATTACTTTCATTTGTGAACTGGAGTTCAGCTAGAACTATTCCTCTTCATCAGGCTGATGACGTAAAGAAAAACACATGAATCTTCCTATGAAGAAAGCAGCAGAAACTAAGATAAACTGACAGACGACTTAGTAGACAGTATCTAAATTTACTGCCATATACTTCAGGACAATAATTTATAGATCTGGTTTTCGGTAACATTGCCAGCAGCAATTCCTACAGTTTTTGTACTCATATCATACAACGACAAGGTGTTTCTCTGCGCAAATCACTAAAATTATCTACAGTCAAGAACAAAGACCACTAGTTTTTGTGCCATGGACATATAGGCACTAGAAAACCAAATTCTCATTCTTTTGTTCTTTTTTTTTTTACGTTACTAAGTTAAATCCTTGGGCAAGGATCTGATTTTTATAAGATATATGAGAGGACTCAATAAAATGACACAGCAGTTCATTTTTGCTTGGGCAGAGATTTCTACAATAACGTAATGTACCCAAATGAGTAACCATTTGCTGTATTCATCTTTCAATACTCTGAACAGCTTATCCTTCTAATGTGGAACAGATGTGCTCTCTTGTAGTCCATGAAAGTGTGCTTTATTATAATCCATGCATGTGATACATAATAGTGCCAATAATAGTTAAATCTAACCTTATCATTCAAAGACCAAATGATGAAAACAATATTGCATAAATAGGACATAGTTGATTAAATTTGGATATTATAGTTGAAGGCTTGGAGCATAAACCAATATGCAAAAAAAAAAAAAAAGGAACAATGGTAGTACATCCTTCCATTTTGTTGTCATATTTGGACTATCCAAAATTGAGTAAATGCATTGGATTTAATAGTCTAGTGAGTATAAATAGGCCGAATAACAGAAAGAGGGTGTTTAGCAATAACTTTTTTTTTTAAAGAAAAGCTACCACTTGAAAGTAAGTTCTATTCAAAATAAGCTTGAATTTAAGGTTTTAGCTTCACTGCCCTTATTTTTTATGTAGCTCAACAACACAAGATTAGATGTAAACAAAAAATCTCATTTTTGCATGGATCAATGTAGCATTTTATCTTTGAGGAAACAATAAAGCACACTGGATAATATGAGTCTGGTGAAACCAGAAAATTTATGATCTTCAATAGAGGAGACACTTACAATTGGCTCAAAATCAGGGCTAGCCAAGTTTACTGTTAGATTCCTCATTAGCAATAACACCTGCATTACCAGAAAAGAAAAAGAAACATTTTACCCATCTAATGAGGATCCAAGACACTAAAGAAAACAATAATCAGAGCAGAGCCAGTAAAGTATAAGAAATCAATTGTACAAACATACATATACATTTATGTCGAAGTCCTTGCTCAATAATAAATTAATACATTTTTATCTAAGTCTAATTCCATGTAACTGGATAAATGAAATATTTGTCGGAGTGTCGGACAGGATAGCCCATACTTCTTACTACGTCATGGAAAATAACCTGGTAGAGGTAAATAAAAATTGTATCAGATGTTCTACTAATATCTAACTACTTACATCATATTGTATGCTTGCAATTTGTCTTTCATTTAGTCCACCATATGGAGTAGGATTATCTTTTATTCCCATTTAGCGTGTAGTTTGTTCTTTTTTCCTTAATGATTCATCATGGACTCTTTGAAACTATGATGGTAAGTTGGTAACGGACTAATTTAACAGATGTTATCAGCATAATAGTTGCAAACTCACTGTTTCAAAATTTATGGGGTCCATCTCTTTAAGTTTCTGGACGTGCCCGTTTGAATCCGGATCGAAGACACTGCCAATGAAGCTGTAGACTTCAGAAAAATCTGGAATTCCTGTTTAAGGAAATAAACTTGCATCACTATAATCTACCAACTCTAGTTATGAAATTAAGGAATTTATTATAAATTTACATGCTAGTGCTAAGATTTCAACCAAATCGAGGTTATGAAGAAATCAAGATAATGTTTACATGTAAAATAACATCCAGTAAAGAAGACTACCATGAAGAATGGAATTTTGCGTTTGTTGATTGGGCAATTTGGAACTCAGCAATGTTCTGATTGAATTGTCAGTTCCACTTAAACTACTGTCGCTAACCATCGGTTCTCTCTTCGATCTAACATTAGCTGAATCAGTAGTTTGCAAGTTTCAATTAGTTTAGAAAAGACATTAAGAAAACACAACTATGTAGAAACCGAAAGTAAAAGAAAACCACGTCAAACAATACACATGCCTTCAACTGCATGCAGATTATATTCGTCCTGAGACAGCATGAGTCCTCTTGAAGAACCATTTAAAAGTGTTGCAGTGTCATCCCACTGAGCGTATCCCGTAACCAGAGGATTTATGGAAGAAGAATAAGCAGCCGAAGCTATAACATTGGAAATTTTTTCAGACATGAAGTCAGCAATATAGAAAATTAATTAGGGAAAGTTCAAATAGTGTCTCTATTCTATAAATGAACAGACCATTTTTTGGGGCCTTCTGTGGGTAAGGATGAGCTGCTTTCCTCTTCGGACGAGGCGGTGGGACATGCGCTATTGTCCCATTCTTTTGGACCTTCAAGAAGTACTTTTGTGCATGACTGCGAATCTGTGTTAGTAAAGGTACATCTAAAATAAGTCATGGTCGTTCTTTTTTCTGCAACTTTCACCAAAACCATTTAATAAAATAAAAGAGAAGAACAATCAAACAAATTTTACTACAACCTTCAGAACTTCATATAGATCTAACAAACTAATTTTTCCTTCTCGTATCCGACTTTTGTATGTTGGAATATCTTAGCGTTCTCTATATCATATCTTTCCTATAATATGGAGCAGAATATTATAGTTAAGTATATCTAATTTTAGAATGTATCTTACATTTTGGAGTGTACATTGTATGATTTGTACAGCTAGTAATAAATAGTAATCAGCTAGTAATTTACTCTCCACTGACTCATCAAAATCAATTATAATCTTGTTTTTTCTTTTTCTGCTGCATATTATAGGAAAGATATCATACAGAGAAAGCTTAGATATTCTAACATTGTATTGGTGACCACGAGTTTCTTCTATTTGAACTGTAAAACTACAAACAACAACATACCCGCAAGCCTCTAAAGAGTCTCCCGCCAACACGGGGTCGGGGATTGTACGCAGCCTGTCTTACCCCTGTGATTACAGGCATACTGTTTCCGAATTGACACAAGATGAAGTGCAGAAACTCAAGATGAAGTGCAGAATTTATCTACTAGTTCAGAATAGATAAGAAGCTAAGGTAGTGTTATCAGCCATTTTAAAGCTACAGATGCTTTAAATAGTGAAGCTAAACATATGCTTTAATGTAAATCATAACAACATAAGCTTTCTAATGATGACAATAACATATCAAAAACAAGCACCTGAATTACAGTCTTGGAACCAACAAAATCTTCAATTTTCTTCCAGTCACGATCAAACCTGAATGAATACCCACAGGAAACAGAGTCCGTTTCTTCAGAATTTCTTTCTTATCCTTTCCTTTAATGTTAATTGAATTCTACTTTATACTAAACCCGTTGGGGAGATTCACTGGAAGTGACGAAAGGGGTGTTGAAGGGCTCAAAGCACATTAAATTTTTGTTATATAATCTCATTTAATCCACAAAACACAGTACTTGCGATCGTAAGTTTCAGTATCAATACTCAATTTTAATCCTGGTTCCGGCAACTGGTCCTTGTTATTGAAGACCATATGCATAAAAAAGAGAGGCTACTTATAAACGGATGATATCATTTATGATAGGTCATGCTTTCGATTCAGAAAGGGAAGACTTAAATGCAATATTTGTAACTCGAGGGGTTTCCAGGAATTTGCGAAAACAGTACTTTCATGTTTTTTTTCTTTAGATTTAACAAAAATTATCAACACTTTAGAAAAATATAGGACAAAAAATACCCAACATGCAGGTAGATATGGTATAGAAGGATATAGTACATACAGAAGGGGTTATGTTTGACCAAAAAAGTAAAGGGTTATTGTTATGATCTTCCACAACTCAAGAGCAAAGGTTGAATTTCCTAATTAATTACGAAAGCATAAACCGTCTCCATCAAACTTAGAAGAAACGCAAACAAAACAAACCAATTATGATATAACTAGTTACACCTCACTGTTTTCGCATAAACAAATTTAATGTTGTTGAAAAAAGAGAGTTACAGTTGAAGAGCTTCAAGAAACTTGTCGTGTTCTTCATCAGTCCAGCTCTCTCTTGACTTGGTAATGGTGTAAGGCTTCCTCACTTTCTTACCTGACCCTGACCCTGACCCTTCTGGGTTACTATTATTATTATTATTAACAATAGTCGCCATGGACTGAGTAGATGTTGAAGAACAAGTAGAAGAAGAGGAGGTTGTGTTCATTATTGGTAAAAGTGGTGTAGAGAGAGAGAAAGAGTGTTGCACTTGTGGTTAGGCTTGTCTTAATGCTTCGGCTATTCCACACCTATCAATTAAACGCCCACTTGTCTAACCCAATTCTTCATCGTCACTTGGGTGGGTCCTCAACTTCATCTCTGCCACATACGCGCAATACTATATAAATAATTTATAATAATAACTTTTTTAAGAAACGATAATTTGGCCCTTACCTAAACTTCCTATTCGTGCAGAAATGTATATTTCATATCCAAAGCCTCAACACTATTTCGGGGCTACAGATACGCTTCAAAGACATACAATTTTCATGTTCTTTTCGATTTTGATTTTGGGTGCAAAATTAGTTTACATCATTTTCTAAATATTTCATGCCACATATTCTCTTTCATATCATCAAATATCCTTGTAAATATTTTACATTCTACAATAAAAGATATTTTAGAAAATTATTTTAGTTTATCTCCCAACCAGGTAATTTTCTCTTCTCTCTATATCATTAACATATTACTCCCTCCATTTTATTTTAATTATCTTCCTAGTCATTTGCACATAAATTAATAAAATAAAAAAGTAGTCAAAAAATATATTGAAAATGTAAACGACAATTAATCAGTTTATATCATCGCATTTATTGAGCAATCAATAAAGAAAAAAGAGACAAAAGATATCAAAATGTAATAGAATTTTCTATTGTAAAGACAAGTAATTTGAAATAAAAAAATTGGCCTGTAAAGACAAAGAAAGCAGGGAGTATTTCAATAACTTTTTAATGAGAAATAGAAAATAAATTTTTTTGTGTCCAAATTTAACACCTGTGTCGTAGACGCCTCATGTTAGAATCGTCCCAAACCTCGATACCAGAAATACTACCAATCAGCTGACGACTAAATTTTAAAAGACAATTGCCTCAAACAACTCAATAAAATAATACGCAATGTGACAAAACAATTTTTAAGAAAAAGAATCCACGCAGATTCCTAACCACAAAAAGAGCAAACTAAATATACAAATATATCTCCTGGGTACAAAAATCAACATACAACAACAAATCCCAAAATGACAACTATACGTACAACCAAATTCATAATCCAAACAAAATAACGATCGTTGTGATCAATCATACTCGCCGGCCAATCTCAAGACGGAATACCAAAGACTACTCGCCAAATCCCAAGAATGAATTGCCGCCTATAAATCTAATAGCGAAGCCGCCGAAGCTTGTTTAATATATATCTCAAGAATAAAATTAACCTCCAATCACGCATAAGAATTAAAGTAGTTGATATCGCATACAATAGATAAGTAGTACATAATGTTATTCACCTTTTACATCTTACTTCACGTTTCATTAGCAATTTCATTATCATTTACGTATGTTCATAAATTCGTCACTAGCGGAACATTCCAAGATGATGGCAATCAACAATAACATACGTACATTTCAAGAAAGACTGCAATAACACGCAACAATCACTCGACCTTACTCTATCAACTAACAATGACGACATCACAACTCAACAACTAACCAACTCAGCAACACAATCAACTCAACAATTAACCAACTCAGCAACACAATCAACTCAACAACTTTATCAACTCAACAACTCTATCAACTCAACAACTTTATCAACTCAACAACTCTATCAACTCAATAACTTTATCAACTCAACAACTCAACAACTCAATATAGGTCCGGATTTCATAACTAATGCCAAGATATAATCAACCTCAACCTCGTGAGTGTTCATGTCCGCCGACATAAGCTATCACCGAATCGTAGAACGAGGTACGGTAAGCAAAAACACCGTACTTATAATTTGAGGTATAAGGCAAATACTGACAATACAACTCAACAAACACCATCAACTCATATACAACTCTTCCTAATACGACTCAACATCACCTCAAACACCTATACAACTCATGACCACAGACACAACCCAACAACTCAACCCACAATGCATATTCAACATATAATTTAACACAAAATCACATACATACACATACACATATCCGTAATCAAGTAGTTAATCAACACCCGTGAGATAGATACTCACCTTGGCTAGCAAATAATAGCGCCCCGCCTAATTAGTCCGCGTGTCTCTTCCCACGCTCAACGCCTAATCAAAACACCCGAGAGATATAATTACTACTTACTACAATATTAATAACTCTATTTAGTTATCTATCCAACTTAACAACCATTTTAGTTACCAATTATAACTTAAGGTGAAAGATTACTACGCGAGTTAAACCGACTAATAAAACGACATAATTCGAGCATCACATTTCCCAACCCAATCGGCCATCACTCCCTCCAAACACTAACACCTTAAACAACTTCTATTCAACCCAAAATCAACTTTTCTAAACCAATATATCCATCATTAACCACCTAAATTCCAAAAATCCCAAATACTACTCACTTACCCAAACTAAAATTACATAATCTCTACCAACCACACAAAAGTCACAATCCATACTCCAAAACATCTCCATTAAAGTCCATTAACATACTTTTGAAACTAAAGTTTGATTTGGAAAAAGTCAACCTAAAGTCAACTATAAACTTCCACACATATCAACCACTAAAATCAACCATAATCACCTCTACTCACAATATCCAAAGCCTTAGACGTAAATATTCTACCATTTTAAAGTCTTAAAATCCCAAATCTCAAAAAACAACAAAAGTCAAATTCATACAAATGGTCAACTATAGCTCAAATGTCAAGATCAAGATAAAATCATACCTGTATGATCGGTACGAAGAACAAGACATGGAGTGAATCATAATGCTATTCCACAAAAAAAATGAAAAAAAATTCAAGATTGGGGATTTGGGGGAGTTCGGCCTCTTTGGGAAGCTAAGGAGTGGTTGTGTGATTTGATAACGATGAAATGATTGTTGAAAGAAGCGGAAGATATTTCTAGACTAAATAAGAAGGTCTCGTCAAGCTGATCTAGTTTCTCGCCCTCGGGTTTAACGACACAACTAGAACATAAAATTAACTTCTAGCCTCAACTAATATTATAAAAATGCACATATGGAACAGGTTATTACCAAATTAAACAAACCGAATCTCTATTTATAGATCTTGAAAAATAAAAAAATATTCCTACAAAAAAAAAAATTAAATTCGATAAAATAATATGTCAAAAACATCAATTAAATAGGGAGATAAACACAAAAATTGAATGGTCCAATAAAGCTACTGCCAGGACGACGTGTCGAGCTTCGGTTGGCCATTTGTGGCTGCTTTTCAAAAATGATAAAAAGGATACACCCCTTCAAATACTTCCTACTAGAGCTAAATATCTATTCAAATACTCCGTATTGGAGTTGGTCTTATGGAATCACATCTTAATTAGATCATGTCCAATGATTTAATAATTAAACACCTTTTTTTCGTTTTTGATTTTCCCACTCGATGCATTTGTAACAATACTTCAACTTTTTAAATTTGGCTAAATTTCATTTAGGCACCTGGACTATTGGAAACATTTCAAATAGGCACTTAAACATTTCAATATTTTAAATAGTCACATGTGATGCATTTTTAGTACATGAACTTTCGAAAATCGTATTTTTTGAGTTATAGACTTCTATTTGACTTTTAAATGGTCCTATTGATTGTTTGAAGTGGAAAATCGAATACCAAGTGTCACCGTAAATAAATATTTCTTATTTATAATATTATTAATTATTCCTTATATCATTAACTAAAAACAAATAACCCTCCTTTTCCCCACAAATAATGAGAGAAACCAAAAGTCTATCCTCCACACCTGAGTGGATAAATAGTGGAATTATAGAGTCCAACAATCAAATATTCCTCCTCAACCAAAAGTCATTCCTCCTGTTTGAATCTTAAAAATCAGTCATTAGACTTATCTCATGTGCCCACCTTCCCCAGTAGCAACAAATCATAGTCCAAAAAGATTGGAATCTTTATACCCATCACACCAGACGCGACATGAAATAATCCATTATGTTTAAGTATTCAAAAAAATATTGGAATAAATAGCTCGGTAGCTTTTATTATATGGAGTAAGATTAAATATTTCGAGAATTATTAAAATAATATTATATTGGTTGACTGACAACCCAAGGTATATAAATAATTTTGGTAGTGTGTTGTCGAGTTGAGAAATAATATGAACGGTAACCCTCAAAAAATAATTTTGCGCCAGAGACACGCTGTAATATATATATTTTATCATTTTACATTTAATTTAATTACTATAACAAAAAACCATAAACCATTCCATTGTTGAGTTAGCTTAACTATAGTTGAGTTAAGTTAACTAATTTGGGTTATGTTAACTTAACTATAGTTGCTATTTAATAAGTAAGTTTAATATAAAAAAATAAAGAAAAAAAGATTCATCCTCCATTTTTTCTAAAATATTTTTCCATTTCAAGTTGAATTAAATTTAAAGTTATCTCAAACAAATTGATCATCTAAGGTATTGATTTCGAACTTTGAATTTATTTATTTTGAGTTTTCTTAAAGTTGACTCTTTGTTAAGCTAGTTGACTTGTATTTCAAAGTTTGAAATGGGTAGTATTGATGTGGAGATTTATTGGTGGTTTGTGGATATTGTATAATGCTTGCTAGCTTAAGAGTTACGTATGTGGTTGATATGCTCGAGAAGCCAAGAGCCCAGATGCGGTTGACGTGGCTCTCGACAAATTTCAAGAGCTACAGACGCGTAGATGCGCTCTAGCAGATATAACCCTTTGCGTCGATTTAACACAAGAGGCTCCCTCCAGTAGAGTAGAATTGTATATATATATTTATACATATGCTCTCGTTGTTTAATTTTTAACGGCCATAGGAGTGGTGTTTGCGATGAGGATAGTATTACGTTGATAGTGTACATGTTGTCGCCGATGGTTTTACTATATTCATGGGAACTTCTATGTCGATTCATAAGTTGTGTATTTGATACAACCGCTGGGATGCTGCTTGACCTTATATAACGACCCGCCTGTGTCACGCCCCGAGGTTAATCGCCCCAAATCCTTGACACCGCAGTCACCAATCGATGGATGACTCAAATTTAAGCACCCGTCTTCAAGCAACTCAATAAAAAATATACAACGGATAAAAATAATTTTTAAGAAACGAATCCATCGTGGTATTCCTAACCATGTAATAGCAACCGACATACAACATAACTCCTAAGTACAAAATATCAACATACATCAAAGAAGAATCCTAAAAAGGACAACTATACGCATAACCGAACTACAAGCTAAACAAAATAATGAGACCTGGCATCAATCGCCACCCGCTTCACCTAAGCTCTTAAAGCACAATTACCCGAATAAGTCTGGCTAAGACGTGAATGTAAAGACTAATTGCCAACCTAGCAATGGAATTGCCGCCATAGCAAATAGCGAAATTAAGCTTAGTGAATATATATCTCAAGAATTAAATTAACCTCCAATCACGCAATAAGGTACCAAAGTAGACGAGATATCAGATAATGATAGATAAGTAGTACATAATATTATTCAACTTAAGATCTTAATAATACGGGAGTAATTAGCAATTTCATTATCATTTACGTATAGTTCATAAATCGCTACTAGCAGAACATTCCAAAATGATGACAATCAACAATAACATAAGTACATTTCAAGAAAGACTGCAATAACATGCAACAATCAATCGACCTTACTCTATCAACTAACAATGACGACATCACAACTCAACAACTAACCAACTCAGCAACACAATCAACTCAACAATTTTATCAACTCAACAACTCTATCAACTCAACAACTCAACAACTCAACAACTCAATATAAGTCCGGATTTCTACAACCACGCGCATATAATCAACCTCAACTCAGAGGAGAAACTTGTGCTCACGACATGTTATCTGAATCGTAACGAGGTACCAAGCAAACACCGCACTTATACCGAGGTATGAAAATACCGAACAATACAACTCAAAACCCATCAACTTAAGTTCACAACTTTCCATTTTAATGATTGAGTTCCAATTACTAGTTTCAAAAGCCATAAAGTTCCGATATTAACAACTAATCATCCCATTTCTAACCATCTTTAATCTCAAACCCATTTAACTACTCAAACTTACAAAACTCATTTTATCCTAATATTCTCTAATCACATATAAATCACAACCTACACCTCGAAACAACTATAATAAAAGTCCAAGAGTACACTTATACCATATTAAAACCATTTTGAAAAAGTCAACAAAAGTCAACTATAATTCTCAACATATTTCAACCCCATAAATCGATTATTATCTCCTCTTATACTATAATCTAATCTTAGATGGCGATTCTATACCATTATCAATATCAAAACTCGCGTCAACTCAAGTAACCTAAAAGTCAACATCCTCAAGATTCATGAAATACTCCAAAAGGTTCGAGCTTTCTTACCTTAAACGAGGATGGACTGGGAAATTCTCCAAGAAATTTTAGGGCCAAAGCTTGAAGATGAGGAAGAAAATGGAAGAATAAAATCGCGGAAAATAGGGGGGGTCTCTAATCGGGAAGGAAGAAGATGAGTCAGGAACGGATAATGATAAAATGGTAACATGGGAGATAGTGCAGATATTTCTAGAGTCATAAGGTCTCACTGGTTTTCTGCTTAGTTTCTCTGCCTCGGTTTAACAACACAACTCTAACATAAACTTAACTTCTAATCTCAAATAATATTATAATAATGCACATACTTTAACTAAGTTATTACATTATATTATTATGCCTCGTGTTTATGATAAATTATTCCTATAAGGATGTATGCTTTTATACATGTGCACGTATTGCAGATTGTTACCCTCCGCGCTATATTTATTCACTAAGTTTCGCAGCTTATCCCCTTTTTTCTATGGGCGGACGTTTTATGCCTATGTTTCTAGGAGTTGATTGCCGAGGTTGCATGTGAGCTGTGGTTGACAAGTTTCGACAAGATCGTAGTGAGACGCGCGCTGTGAGTCCCAATGCTCATATTTCTTTTACATTTGATTGTACCAGACAGAGCGCCGTTGTTATAATCTAATAGCATTTTGAGATTTAGTTTAATGAGACTAGTCAGATTTTATGTTGATGTATTTTGATGAGACGTACTTCACCAATGATGGATACATATTTTAATTAATATTAAATAAAGTCATTTCTATTGTCATTCATCGACGGTGACTCGACGCTTCATGTTTCATCCCCAATCTCAAGTGAGCCCACCGATGGATCGCTACATGATACCCATGCTACCTTTATCCCAAAAGATTGTTCCGTAAAGATTGTCCACGTTTTCAATTTCATATATTTATTACCCTTGTATATATTTTTCAAATTGAAATGAAGTATCTTTGTAGTTCCTGTGATTCAATATGTTTACTTATAATTATTTCATGGTAGTACAATCAAATATTGGAAGTTTTGTAACTAATTAATAAAAAATAAAGGTTTGGCTAATAACACTAGACAGCTTTTGTAACTAATTGATCTAACGACATAACTTCTTTGTGAATAATTAAGTAAAATGTAGTATCTTACAAATATTTAAGCTAATTATTGAACTTTGAAAGGCTATGGAAGATGATGCATAATGATCATGCATGGCGGAAGTGTAGGGTAAAGTGGGGCGTAGGCTGAGGTACGGTGAGGTAACATGGGTCGAGGAAATATCATGAGATTATTTTAAAATTTAATTTTGGTCCCTAAAACTAAAACATATTTAAGGCTAAATTTGACGTGAGGCACTTGAACTATTGGGAACATTTCAAATAGGGAGCTATTAAATTTTCAAGCTTTCAAATAGGCAACCTAGATACATTTTTTGGCAACCGAACTTCGAATCTCTCGTGGCACCCGAATTTTTTGTAACATAATCAATTTTGACAAGGATACCTGTCAATAACTTTTATTAAACTCATCCACCTATCAGATTTAACTCCAACTATACCTCATTTTAACCCACTCACACCTATAGAGGCCAAAATTGAATTTTTAAATCACTCCTATTATCTTTGGTCTAACAACCCCCCGAATCATATACACATACCAAAACAAGAAAACGGCTAAATTACTTGTTTTACCCCCGATGAACACGCTGTATGCTCGCGGTGAAATACGAATCCATACTTATAATGTAGTAGCAAACAGCGAATTATAACGAGCTTAATGCAATGCTTACCCGCTTATAACACAACAAACATAGGTGTAATTCGTTTGTTGTCAAACAAACATTGGATTTATTAGCTTGTTTCTTTACGAACACCACGACAACTAGCTTCTTTCCTTACAAACATAAACGTAAATTGGTAGTTTGTCATCAAACATGAAAAAAAAAATTGCATATCTAATATTGTGGTCTTTATTGGCTATTGGAATTAAAGTACCACGGTTACATTGTGAAATTTTGTTGGGACTACTTCCACAATTTGACAGTAGTGGTTTTGATGTCTCGTTTGTTTCTAGTCGAACTTGTAGCCATGTATTCGACCGGTCGAACAGTGTAATCTGGTAGTGGACCATTCCTGGTTTCGAACTTGTAGTCACACATTGCCGTTGCACATGCTTCGAAAATGCTTTCTTGAAATCCTCAAGAGAATCCCGATAAATTCGAACCGAGACTGCATTACAATAGATATTCGTTATATGTGTGTTATGACGATTTAGAAAACTTGATAAAATTTTAGCTAACTTACAGCAAAGATATTCCACATCTTATCTCTCGACAGTTTAAGAACCATGATAACTAAATAAGATCCAATGGATGATTTCTTCCACGCAGATAGACATTACATCAAAGATTTGCCCTTATTAATTGATAGAAACTATTGTATGAATTAATTAGTTAGAAAAAATAGTAAATATGAAGAAATTGTAATAAAATGAAAAATATTTACCATCCTTTTACCAATACCAAAACCGTAAACGGACGGTGTTCGCTATTCGTTCATAGTTTTAAAATTTTGATAAAACTTTGAGAGAAGTTTGATATAAAATTTAATGGTGGTGATTTAACAAATACAATACATGCATCTTATATATATAAGGAAAGAAAGATGCAAACAAATTATTTTAGTTCTTATATTTTAATAAGCATATAGCTAATTCGCTTGTTTTCTTATAAACATCTACTTAATTCGCTTGTTTTTTAACAAACATGAAAATAATTCGCTTGTTTTCTTATAAACATCTACCTAATTTGTTTGTTTCCACCTCGTTTTTGGTGAAAGATGTGTAGTCTTATCATCACATGGGTTTGGTAGAACACGTTAAACGAGAAAAATGACTAAAGTGAATCAATTAAATAACATAAAAATAAAGATAAAATAATTAATTAAAAATAAATATAAATAACATAAAAAATGACTAAAGTGAATCATAAATAATAATGTTATCATATTTAAACACCAATTAACATAATTGAGAAATATTAGCACAAATTTCGAAATACACAACATTAATTATTAATTTTTGAAATTATCAAAATTCGAAATTATTAACATTAATTATCAACATTCGAATAATTATCAAAATTCGAAATTATTAACATTCAAAATTATTAACAATAAATATTAACAATAAATAATTATCAACATTCGAAATTATCAAAATTGAAATTATCAAAATTCAAAATTATTAACATTCGAAATTATAATTAATATTACACAATTCATAATTGACACAATTCGAAATATTAACAATAAATTTCATAATATTTAATACATAATTCATTACAATTTCATAATTGACGAATTTCATAATTTCATAATCTCAATTCATAATTGGACATAATTTCGTAATTGCATAATTTAAGATATAATCTCAATAATTTCATAATATTTAAGACATAATTCAATTCATAATTGATAACTCTCGTAATTAATAAAAATAATCTCAATTAATATATGTTTCGAAAATCCAATTCATTGATAATAAACAATCATTGACTAAATTCGCTTGTTTGATTAGAACTGTGTCAATTCGCCACTATAAAAACAATCATTGTGTCAATTCACTTGTTCGATTAGAATCTCTGTCGCTATAATTCGGCCTGCTCCAATACAATCATGGCTTTCAATTCACTTGTTTCATTACTTATCACGGGTACACCCGCTTGTTTATCGACGACCGCCCAGTCGGTCACCAGCGAGAATCATTATAATCCGGAACACCGTGAAATAAATCCCACGGACGACTCATTTAAAACTACTCGTTTACCAAAAAATTGATTTCCATTAATATTCCCAAAATAATCATAGTTTTAAAATTTACAATCCATCGCTTGATATCTAACCAATCAACTCCATTTATAGACATACAACATATCCTAAATAAACACTAATGCCGGCTACAAAAGAGAGGCATCGGGGATTCGACATAAAATGACAACCGCCGACAAGGCTAAAGTTTGAAAATAAAGTACAACAATCAAAAAATACTGACAACACATCAAAATGAGACCGCGAGGGATCCTCAGCCCACCCGATGGTCACCTAGCCACTCTGAACAAAAAAACTCTCAAACAACCTCTTGGCTCAACCGCCGCCTCAACCCGATTAATAAATGAAAATGGCTTCATAAATGGTGCGTTTAGTCATGTAAGCTTAGCTTTTAACACTTAACAATGGGGTGAACTTACCATACTTGAACGAGACGCATAATATTATAATAGCCCAACATGAATAAATTCACGATATATCCGTGGACTACCTAATAAAGTCATAATAAGATTCCAAAGAAGGTCTCAGTGCATAACATGTCAAGATATAATAGAAGGTCTCACAAGGCACGCAAACACCCGTAATGAAATCATGTAGACTCAACAACGACTATAACCTAGTCATCACCTTCTATCTCTCATATCTCCACAAATATACCACCTCTAACGCGCATATACTCAACTGCCTACCTCGCTAGGAATGGATCAATCGCTTAATAACCACCGCACTTATACCGTAGTATAAGGCCAAATATCAACAATGCCCATAGCAAAAGCGATTAACAGATTCATTAATCGTGCACTATACTAAAAGAGTAAGGCCAACAATTCAACAATGCACATAGCATGTTGATAATAGATCTCCCACCGCATATATACCCCAAGTATAAGATCAACACCAACAATGCACATAGCAAAGTGATAATAGATCTCCCACCGCACTTATACCGAAGTATAAGTGCCACCTGCCACATATCTTAAGGAAGGAGAAATACCTAACCCCTAATCATCCCAACATGGTCAAATCCTCGATACTCAAGTCACCTCAAAGTCATACATAACTCTAACCAACACCTCAATAACCAACTATTCTACTCCCAAACAATAATATCCAATACGCCTAAACATTTCTTTGCAACGCAATCCATCCGCTAAACCGACAAGTGCCACAGACATACTCAAAAAGTGCCGACAAGGCCACGAATACAACAAAGGCCGACAAGGCCACGTAATCGAAATATAAGTCGGGAGTTCAAGCTTTACATTTACCTCATAAACTTCAACACCGTTGTAATATAATCACATAATCATATCATGGCTCACACAAATGAACCACACATTATCATACAACAATTACATGTATTTCTGTATTCTCAATGAATCATAACACAATGACATGTCTACACAATTTAAAGTAAGTACGTAAAATTAACAATCTATGTAGATAAGTACTACCCCGCTTAGCTACCACACAAAAACCATGACACAATGAAGTAATCCGCTCTTTTCCACCATCAACGCCTAACAAAAAACACCTTAGCACATTTTAAGAATTACTACAATACCGTTCTAGAAGACACGCTACCAACTCTTAGTGGAACAATTTCTAAACGGTCTAAAATTACGGATAAAACAACCCAAATCGATTCTCCCGCTAGAATTCCACCTTATTATTTTAACATTTCATATCAATTTATAAGTCATTACGTTTAACCCTCAAGTTCATAATTAACCTTATACTCCAAAATATCAATTATAACTCAAACTTTACAAATCGCACTTTTTCAACCTAACTCCCTTAATTAATTTTAAATCAAAAATTTTAACTCACAATAGCCAATAAGGTCCCAATTAAACTTTCTATACATTTAAAGTCTTAGAAAATATCAACCAAGAAAGTCAACTAAAACCTCCCAAAAAGTCAACTCATCCATAACATCCTCAAACAACCTCTAAATCATACCATCACTTATATACACTATAGCATCCATAAACAAACCATGATTCATCATAAATTAAGTCATGTAAAAGTCAACCAAAGTCAACCCACAAAATCAACCAAAACTCTATTTTCTTAATTCAAATTGTAGGGGAAGACGCTGAAGCATTAACAATCAACTCGAGATCTTTATATGCAAACAAAGTGAAAGTTAAAATGAAAGAAAAAATTTGGGTTTGCTCACAGGGGTCTCATTTAAAACAAGTATGGCGAGGGAAATATTTTGTGATTTTGATGATAAGGACGAAATATGGATAACTTAGCTCTTGTAAGTCTTGAAAAACCGCATTGTGAGTCAAAAGTCTGACTGCTTAATTTGAAGTTATCGAATCCACTTAATCCATCTAACTTAATCTTAATTGTCCCCGGCTACTACTAAATTATAAATGTGATTCGGCTCAAATAAATTTTACGAATTAATATTATTATCGAAATTAACCGGAACGGGTTATTACAATCTACCCTCCTAATAAAATTTCGACCTCGAAATTTGACAACCCCAAACAACCAAGAAGAACAATATATACAATAACACGAAATCAAATACCATACAAAATAAAAGCAATACAAACTCACATCTACTCGAAAAGCTGCGGGTAACGGTTCCTCATCTCATCCTCACGTTCCCAAGTCGCCTCCTCTACACGCTGATTCCTCCACGTAACTCTTCACTCAAGGCCACTACCTTAATTCCTCAAAACCTTCTCTCTTCCAAAATTCAAAATTTCCATGTGTCTTTCCCTCAAACGTGAGGTCCTCCTCAAGAGATCCACCGTAGGCGAAGCTAAGAATATGCGACTGCCGTGATATACTTCAAATTGTGATGCCACGGAACACATACGAATCCTATCCAAACTCGGAGGCAATGCCAACCGATGTCACGGAGCCAACTCTCCCAAGGATTCCAAATGGTCCAATATAACGACTACTCAACTTCCCTTTCCTCCAAAACGCATCACTCCCCCTTCCACGGGACACTGTGAACACACCTGGGCCGCCGACCTCGAACGACAAGCTCCATCAGCGATGATCCGCATACTCTTCGGCTCCATCCCGAGCCATCCCTCGATGTCGCTGACCAGACCCACCGCCTCAGTCGATGCCCTCGGTAAGCAGTCGCCATCAACCTCAGAGCATCCGAGTCACCCACCATGGTCGACACGAAAATCACTGTTTAATAACCAATAAACCCTGATAGTTTGATCAAAAGTAAAATAGTTTTGAAACTCCAAATGTTGTAATACAGAGTTTAACCACTGTGGCATCGCTAAACCACACCCACAAAGCAGTATAATTCCATCACATAATAAGTCTCAAAATATTCCACAAAATAGTTTACAATTTTTCAACATCCAAAACAAAGTATGAAAAACTTAGTACATCAAAAAAATAATAGAAAAAGGTGATCACGAGATCCTAGCCACTGCCTCCCACCTAAGTAAACGAATCTGACGCCACGAATCCTCGCTTCTTATCAGCACCTGCCTAGCTTCGACAGCTTAGTGGAAACGGATCACCCGGATGGTAACTTACCCATATCCGAATGAAGTATACAATAAGGGATAAACATATACGTATGTACGCAGCGATAAGATGAATAAATACGTTTATACATATATATATATAACACAGAAATATGCTAACTACTCAAGGCACCGTAACGGAAATACTCATCATCAATAAATGCACACCTTGTAGAAAACTCAACTTACGTTAACTCACAGATCATATTTCACATCACATAACCAAACAAGTAACCAGCCAAATTTCACCCAACACGTTAATACCACAACCACAAATAAAAAATTTACAAAAGTGAAACCACAATAACATCATATATAACAATTCATCCTTTTCCCGGCAGGCTCACCCTTCGAACACCCAACATATCCTTTCCTACAGGTGCTCACCCTCTCGAACAATTCACCGTCATATCCTTTCCCAAAGGAAGCTCACCCTTCTCGAACACCCCACATCATCCTCTCAACATCCACATCAAACAAACCACAAATCACACACACAATGTTAAACACACAAACTATCACATTGAATATCAGTCTCAATGTACATCCATGTCACACACACACAACTAACCTCTGCATAAAACCTCGCACTCAAACAGATATACTCCTGCATATCAGCCCATAACACAAATATACTCAAACATGAATACACTCGACATAAACATACTCAAAAATTACACGTAAACATAACTATACTCAAACATAAATACCCTCCAATAACACACCATACAAGCCAACATTTCACAGTCTCACAACTATACACACAAATAAGTTCATAACACAGACACATTGTCAAAGAACCACTTACTACACACTACACTCAAACATAAATAAGGTAATGTCTTGAGCGATAATCCCCCACTCAAGGCACACTAGCGCCCAAGTAGTCAATCGATCCTCAACTGTTTCATCGCCCAGTCCGAATGTACACATTACAAAAATAAAATCACAACTTAACTATTTCACCCCTTTTATCCTAATTGCAAATACTTGTAATTTTTGTTTAAACCCCATTTTGCTTATAAATTGACAACTTACGAAAGATTACTAACTATGTTTCAATAACAATTTCGGCTTAATAACCCTCACTACCTGGACTAAATTCGATAATCGGCCTATATCTTATTCAGATTCCCAACATTTCCACATAATTTAACGCCTAATTTCAACTTTTCCCTACTCAATTTAACCAAGTAACTCGAACCCCAACCCCTAAGTTCGCTTACTACCCAAACCTACTAAGATTAATTCCAACCTATTCTCTCCCAACACTCATAATTCATAATTGTATCCCAAAAACAAATCACAACGGTCCAATTAACTTATTTACATTTTCAATCCAATTACATTTTAAATAAATTCAACCCATGATCAAATTCGAAGTCATCTAACTATAACAACACTTTTTACCCCAAATATCGATCATTATCAATTCCCATATTTTAATTTAAGCCTAGACAATAATTCTATTCAATAATATATCCAAAATTCCAAAGTCAACCCAAAAGTTCAAAAAGTCAACGGCCCTAAAAACATCCGAAATTCCACATTTAACACGATATATCAACTCAAGAATAACTAATTTAGAACCCAAGAATCAATTGGAGCAATAAAATTCAAAATACAAAAAGTCAACAAAAGTCAAACTCGGGAGATCTCACAAAATACTCAAAAAGATCGCACCTTTTTTACCTTGAAACGACGGGGATGATGAGGAGAAACTCTCCCGTAAATTTGAGGTCCAAAGCTTGAGAAACGGAGGATAAATCGAAGAAAGAAAAAAAAAATATCAAAGGGGGCAAAGGACATTCACGTCGGCAGAGAAAAAGATGATGAAGTTTTTGTTTTGGTCTTTTGGGCCATGGGTTTATTTATGGTTTAATGGGTTGGCCCATTTAAATTGTGTACAACCCGATCGTTTAATTCAATCGATACTTCTCGTTTTAACTTATTTCGACAATCAACTTCCAACATTAACATTGATTTATATACTCCAATTATATTACCGCCCAAATAATGTCATTCCACTCGATTAAAACTTCAAAATTCTCAAAACCGAAATATACTATCAACCTAATCGTCAGATTTTCGATCATTAAACTGAAATTTTGATTTCTCCTCGAAATACTCCAATCGGTAACTAGTATACTATTTCAATAAATATTAGTACCTTTAATGGGTTATTATAACCAATTTAATAATCCTACATTTTAATTATTAATTAATCTAGTTACCGGTTTTTACAGAACCCGATCCGCCTAATCGAACTCTCGACCAACCTGTAACTCGTAAACTTTCCTCTCCTACCTCATTCCAAAAACTGAGTGCGAGCATCTCCGCCCCATACAATGCCTTCAAAGGTGCCATATCTCACTGCTAGTACGGAAGCCGCATGTAAAGTAATCCCCTATCTTCGGGCAACTCATCGCCCCAATTTCGGAGAAGTTCGTGTAATGATAAGTCTCGAGCATATCCTCCAATGTCCGAATCGTCCTCTCAGATTGCCCATCTGTCTGGGGATGAAAAGATGTACTCAACTCCACTCTAGTCCTCAACGCCTCCTAGAAACCCCTCCAAAACCTCGGGAAGTGAACCTGGCCATGCTGTCCGAAATGATCGACACTTAACCCCGTGGTAACCTCACAATCTGATCCACATAGATTCGTTAGTCTTTCAAAGTCCATCTCAGAATATGATAGGTAGGAAATGAGCCGACTTCGATAACTCCATCTACAATCACCCGTATCCCATCATGTCGCCTCAACGTCCTAGGAAGCCCAAACACGAAGTCCATGGTGATATTCTCCCATGTCCACTGTGAATGGGGAAGAGTCTCAACAAAACCTACTGTGATGCCTATGCTCGGCCTTCACCTGCTGACAAACCAGACACTTAGCCACGAATTCTGCGATCTCTCTCTTCATTCCCGCCACCAAAAATCACAACCTCAAGTCACTCTGACATCTTTGTGCTACCCGGTGTACGCTTATGTGGAGTATTACAGCCTCATCAAGCATCTCCCTTCTACCATCCACACGGTACACACACCGGCCATTCATCCTCAAGGCTCCACCTCATCAACCGTAACTGATCCGACCCCATTTCACATCACTACTAATAGCCCAGCCTCATCCGCCGGCCGCACTCTAAGATTCGATCCACAAGCACCGGCCTAAACTCTCATGGGCGAAATCTCCCCTTCGCTACTCCACATCAAAATTCCACTCCCGCCTATTTATCTCTCTCGATCCTTTGATTTCTCTACTTGGGCCGCACTGGCCTACTACATTTGCCTTCCTCGTAGTACTTAATCGTGAAGTCATAATCACCGATGAACTCCATCCACCTCCACCGCCCCCAAATTCAAATCTCTCCTCAAGGCTGGAAGATATTTCAAACCTTATGATTAGTAAAAAATCGGGCATTTAACCCCATACGTATAGTGTCTCCACAATTCTTCAACACAAAGACTATCGCCAGCGGTTCAAGATCATGGGTCGATATGTTCTTCTCGTGATTCCTCAATTGTCGGGAAGCATAGCAATCACCTCCCATTCTCAGACAGGGAACACTCACAATCCTCGATGCGAAGCATCTATAAATCACGAGCCCCCTTTAACTAGATTCGTGACGCCAATACTGAGCCGTAGTCAACTTCCCATTTAATACCTCGAAACAATTCTCACAATCATCATCCCAAATAAATGGAACCCCTTTTCTCGTCAACTCACACAATGGCTTCTCATGGACAAAGAAAGTCCTTGATGAATCTCCCCAGAATAACCAAATTAACCCCAAGAAACTCCTAACCTCAGCTACACCCGGACGCTCCCAATTGTTCAATATACTCCACCTTCTCGTGTGTGGAACAACACAAATACCCCTCGCCGTAAAATAACATGACCCAGAATTGCACTTCAAGATTAGCTGTAGAACCGACTTATATCGAGTTGTACTGAGTCGTCAGCCGTTGGAGTTGTTGAGTTGATAGAGTTGCCGAGTTCATAGAGCTGTTGAGTTGTCAGGTTGCTGGAGTCGATAAAATTGCCGAGTTGATCAGTACACAGCTTGCCTAATTGCTGAAAGTTGTGATGTCATCGCCGTCAGCCTCGATGTATAGGTCGGCTGTTGTCAAGGTTGTTGCTACCATTATCTTTCTTGCAATACCACTTATCTATCGTATGCAATATCATCTACTTTGGAATTTTGGTGATATGGCCTTATTAGTAGTCTGCATATGCATATTTATTCATAATTGACTATCATAGCTAATTCACAGCCTCGCTTTGTCACATTGCCAACCGTCTTCGTTGTTGTATTTCATTTTTACTTTTAGCCTCGCCGCAATTATTTTGTATTCGGGATACGATATTTACTCTTCCGCTGTACCTCTGTCGGCATTATCGCTTTTCAGATATATTGTATAGATACGAGTTGGTTAATGGATATGATAACTTTTGAACGAGAACACTAGGTACGTAAATTATAAAACGGTTCATGCTAATCTTTCGATGATGTTGATGATGATATTTTATATATGTGAAAAATTGATTCAAAATGTGTTAGTATATAAGTTACATCTAACTACCCACGCCGATACTATCGGTGGTGAATAAGTTCTGTATACTAAATGAAGAATTTGGGGAGATAATCTTGGCATTTCAGTTATCTTGATTTAAGACATATGTTGCTCAGTTGTATTAAGATAATGAAACGATTTGGAGATTCTTATGATAAATATTCAGATGTCATAGGAGGTGTATGACTATGATCGGGAGTAGCACTTTAAGGTGAACTAAAGATAAGTGTTTGAGTTGTGTATGTTTGAGTTGTATATTATATCGGAAATTAGCTATACTTAAGAAAGATAACAAATGTAGAGATATCTCCCGTGATTAAGGTGTGTACCGCGAAAAGTTGTTGACGCGGGTGGATTTATCGGTGTTAGTTGAAAAGCCGTTAAGAAAAGATTTATCCCTGCTGAGAAAAGATACAAAATATAACTTTGAGGTGTATAATGTTTAAGTAGGTAAGACCTGAGTTATCCTTGCAGGTATGTGGTGGATTACTTCCCTCAGATATTTGTATTCACTCAACTTCATAGTCGACTCTATTCCCTACGGGCGTGCATTTTATGCCTAGGGTTGTCACTGGATGACCGGCATGCTTTGGTCAGTAGTCAAGGCATGAAAGGCGATTACAACAAGACCTCAATCAGCTCATACTTTTATCTTCTTTGAAGTTTTGTTGTACATAATAATTATTGTTGTCTCGAAGTTCTAAAATTCATTGTGTGATGTTGTATTTATATTATTACTTTTCAGCTTGTTGTAGTGTCAAGTTAGTTAACCCGATGTATTTAGTGCTGTATTGTTTTGGCTTACATGTTAAATCTAAGCCATTTTTTTTATTGCTATCCATCAAGCGATGCATCTGGACATTCAAAGTTGATGACGGCCCAACCTCAGTGGGGGCCCACTGGTGGTCACATTACATCTCAAAGATGGTATGTAAAAAAGAAATAATGACTGGCATTTCATTCAGGAAAATGGAATAATAGTATGAAAAATTATGTAACAATAGCAAAATAAATTCTTGCAATTGTTAAATGCGTCTTAAAATTTCAAGATGATTTACATAATCAAAAGTTTATTATTAAGAGACCTATCACAAGGCCTAAATTTATGTTTAATAAAGATTTTAAACATGATGTTTCTAAACAAATGTTTGCCAGGTGGCAAGCACATTTGGCACCATTCGATTTTGATATTATTTATAAAAGGGAAATGATAATCATCTTCTAGATTTTCTTACCAGAGAATATCTAACATGACAAATTATATTGGCTCAGGAATGTACCAACAGGAAAGGAGACTTTTATAGCAATAAATATTGCGAAATTGAATGATCCAATCTCTACCAGAATTCAAGAAACAAAAGGAGGTAATAACCCATCATTCAAGAAAATATGTGGGTACCTTTGGGGTCTTCCTTACATCTTGTCCCAAAATTTGTCTGAGAGATTCTCTTGAGACATGGAAGTTGGGTCTTGTCAACTTTGATGGTCCATTTTCATATATATGGAATAGAAAATTTAATCATGAAATATATAAGAGATAACATCTCTTTTTCTTCTGCATATTGTATTGAATCAATTTTTGGAACAAATATTTTCCATTTATTAAAGTATGACTTCATTTTTTCTAGCAAAATCTATGCCCTTGTACCGTAGAATTTCCACCAATGTATAAACCAATTTGGTATTTCTCTGTTATAAACTTGTGAACAAATTTTTATAAACCAAGTATGTTTCTTTTTATCATTTTCATATAATAGGATCTTATCAAATCCCTCCATGTAATCCCAATAGTTATATTTAACTGGGACTTTGCTATCAGCATATGAGAAAGATCTTTCTCCTGAAGAAGCATACCTCATTCTTCCTCAAGCAGATATAATCTTTTTTATGATGATTTTTTGAAAAGTTATAACTTTGACCTCTGTAAAATATTTTATTTCTTACACGATTCACAATTTACCAAGAATTTTCATAAAATAGTTTGGTTTTGTATGATCTTGCAAAGATAACCGTAACTAAAGATATATGTAAAAAATCTGTAACGACTCGTTAATCAATAAATTAAAATGCGGGTTATTAAATTGATTAACGTAACATTTGAAACCACTTTTATATTTTATGTAAAATGTATAAATGTTGATGTTGGAAATTTATTGTCGAGGTAAGTTGAATCGAGAGGTATCGCTTGAACTAAACGGTCGAATTCTCATCCGCATAAACTCGTTTTTCCCTCATCCTTTCCGCACACCAAACAAGCCTTAAGAGTGGAAAATAAAACAAAAAAAGAAAAAAAAAATCCCATCTCCCTTCCCCCTCAAGAACCGCCGAACCCCTCCCCTTCCTTGGAATTTCTTTCTGCCGATTTCTCCTCCATCTCGCGAAGCTTTGACCCTGGGAATTTCTTGGAGAGTTTCCCTCATCATCCTCTTCGATTCACAGTGGTACGAACTTTTGTGTATTTCTTGAGTTTCGAAATTGGGTGACTTTTGTTGACTTTTGTGTTTTTCGATTTTTTATTGCTTCAATTGATTCGCTTAAATGAAGAAATTTTGGAGTTGAAATTATGCGTTTGGATTTAGAAATTTGTGACGCTTAGTGGACATTGACTTTGGAATTTAGTTTGACTTCGGGTTTTTTTGAGGTTTAATATCGTATATACTATTATCCGGGCTTAGTTTATAGTATGTAAGATGATAATAACGATTTTGGGTAGAAAGTGTTGGTACATTTGGGTCGATTGAGTTGACTTTGGGTTTGACTTTTTCAAAATATTTTAAAAATGATATAAGTATGTTCTTGGATCCTTGTTATAGTTGTTTTCAGAGGTGGAGGTTGGATGAATATATGTTGTACCTAGTTTAATTAGTTTTTGAGTAGTAGATGGGTTTCTTTGGGATTTAGGTTGTTAGAAATGAGTTTAATTAGTTGGAAAAGTTGATAATTGGGATTGATTAGAATTGTTTAAATTGTTAGTACTGTTAAAGGAAAATGGAAAGTTGTGGGTCGGATTAGTTGAAATTTTGTCGCTTAGTTTATCGTTGAAGTTTAACTAGTAATATTTCACCTAAAGTTGCTAATGGTACTAAAGTTGCTAAAAGATAATTTATAACGAAATTAGTAGTAATTATACTTTCGGTGTTTTGTTTAGACTGAACGCTAGAAAGTGCTTACGGATCGACATCGTCAAGAAAGGTACTAATTTAAAGGGATTTATCACTGTTTTATAACATTATTTACGCTTTGAGTGAAGTACTTGGCAAATAGATATGTGACTATATATTTGTGTTATGAACTTATCTCATATGGTAGTTTTGAAATCAGGAATGTCGAAGTCACACGGTCAGGTTAAATACATTACGGTAGTAGGTTCTATATGGAATTATCAGCTTCTCGAAAGATCTTATGGTCAGTCAGACAGATTGTCAGGTGATCGTTGCTTGTTCTATCCGCTCATATAGTTGTCGTAACGCTTGGTCGAGTCGCCAGGTGGTTGTGTTTTGTCATGATTGGTATGTTTTAAGCGATGCTCACGTCGTCATGTTCGGGTTTCATATAGATGGTCACACCATATTAGGACGCGGGTACGTTGGAGTCGGATGTGTGAGGTCAGCAGATGGGGGTGTGTTTTACGATATTTAATGGGTGATCGGGTGCTTAGCCTACCGGGCGAACGATATGATATTTTACGGGGCGAAATGGGCGGCGAAACGCTGAAAAGGATATGATATTTGTTGCGTTACACGGGCGCAGTCCGAAGTGGAAACGACATTATATAAATGTCGGATACAAGTATTGTGTGCATTGTCTTGCATTGTATCGACATCGGGGATGTCACTACATCGTAAATGTCGATAATGTCATGGTCTTCGCTTTCGTGAGTTCCCTTTATATCATATTGCGGTATAACCTGTATTTGAGAACTTGCGCGCTTTGCTCGCTTGATTATATGACATGCTATCTCTGGGTATAACACGTGGGATAACGTAAGTTGAGTCCTTTAAAATGTGTATATGTTGATGATGGTTATTACTATTGTGACGCTATGAATACTTGGTTTTATTCTTTTACCTTATATATACATATACTCTATCGCTACGTCTATATCTTTTGTTGTGTATCTCATCGATGCGGGATAAGTTACCACTGGCGATACGCTTCCACTAAGTCAAGCCGAGCTTACCCTTCCAACCTCCGTATCACAAAATTTTTGTGAAGCGACTGAGTTCGCGAAAGTGTCCGGTGATTTTACTTTAGTAGACGGTACAGCATCCTCGGCACTATCTTTATTCTCACTATTTTTATGTACCAAATTCTCAGATTTTGTTTTGGTGTTGAAAATGTATTAACCGCTTTACGGAGTATCTTGGTTTTGGAATTATTACTAAGTTGCATTTCTTGGATTTGATTAAAGTGACGCGAACATGGTTAAAACCTCAGATGAAAATATTTTGAATTTTTAACCAACCCACTTTATCAAACTATCGTGTTTTATTGGTTTCCAAACAAAGTTATTTTTGTGTCAACCATCGACGGTGACTACATAGTTGATAACCTAATTAACTCAGGGCGTACGACTCGAGGCGGGTCGTTATAATATATCTTTCCATTAGAACACTAGGCTGATTTTCCCATCTGAGATCGCTATTGTTTAATATTAAAATGTTTCTTTCTTCCTTGTTAGGAGTGTAATCCAAATTTTAAATTTCATCTTTTTCATTGCCACATATTTTAGCAAATGATGGGTTATTACCCTCCTTTTGTTTCTTGAATTCCAAGAATTCCTGGTAGATCGGATCATTCAATTATGTAATATTTTTTGCTATAAACGATTTTCTTCTTTGTTGAAATATTATATTATTTGGTCCTCGACCTCCCTTCCTAGCAATACGTAACTGAACGAAGTATTACTGAT
>JADFUC010001444.1:0-135309 GCA_019722365.1 Lithospermum erythrorhizon | reverse complement strand
ATCAGTATTACTTCGTTCAGTTACACGTATTGCTGGTATAAACGTTGTGTTGAGAATTTATACTGTTTTTTACTTGTTTGATTATGTAATATAAGTCTCTGGAAATAACATGTGGGTTAACGTAAGTTGAGTCCTCTAAAATGTATGTATGTTGATGATGATTATTTTTTGCTATGATGCTATGGATAATTGATATATTCTTTGTGTACATATATATACTTTATCGCTCGATCATATCTTTTATTGTACAAATTCGGATGTGGATAAGTTACCATACGGGTGATTCGTTTCACTAATTTGTCGAGCTTACTTTCCCACCTTGATTGACGGGTGCCATTTGTGGCCGAGCCGAGTTAGTGAGTGTCGAGTCGACTTTACTTAGGTGAGAGACGGGTGGCTAGGATCCTCGGCAGTCGTCTTTTTTTTATTTTGATGTATTCAGTTTTGTATTTGTTTTGGGTGTTGGAAAGAATTGTAAACTATTTTGTGGAATATTTTGTGACTTGGTATTTGATGGAGTTTTACGCTTTGGGTTGTATTAGGTGATGCCACGATGGTTAAACTCTGTATTACAACATTTGAATTTTCGAAACTATTTTACTGTTTATCAAATTATCAGGTTTTATTGGTTATTAAACAGGTGATTTTCGTGTCAACCATCGTATGGTGACGGATATGCGAGGTTGATGGCGACTCGACCTCGGCGTGCGACTCGAGGTGGGTAGATTACAATTATGGTATCGGGCGTGAGTTTCCGTTTTAAGCGGGTTTTGTGGTGTGTGTGTGTCTACGTCCTAAAGTTTTGTAAAAATTTGTGTCATGTGTACTTATGAGTCTAAATTATTTTATTTTCTTTAGTGGGCTATCATAGGATGCCCATAGGGGTCGGTTCTTGGTCCGAATCGTGGACCAGTAGGGATAAGGGATGCTTCTAGAGTAGGCGGAGACTAAGCGTTGGTAGGGGTGATCTTGGAAGAGGCGGGGTGGGCCTAGGGCGGGGCGGGGCGAGGCTGGTGGGCCTAGAGGAAGGGGCGTGGTGAGGGCAGTGTGGACTGACGGGTCCCCGGGAGGTACAATTCGAGGAGTGTCGAGTATGAGGATTTTGGAGGCGGTTGGGTGAGGCTCGGTGCAGGCCAGCGGTGGCGCTCAGAGGCGGGTCAGACAGTTAGGCAGTTCTTGAAGAAGGGACCACGAGTTTTCGTAGTGCGCGACACCGGAGGTTCTTGTCCGAATTCTTAGGCATTAGGGATGTATGGTATTTGGGTTGCGTAAGCGGAATTGAAGAAAGATGAGCTTTAAGCTTGAGAATTTCAGGTGTTGTGAGAGAATTCGAGGATGTGTTTCGAAAGATTTGCGGGACTACCTCCGAGCAGAGGGTGAATTTTTACGTCCGAAGTGGTACGAGGAGCAGCTCCGATACATGGCACACGTCTGAGAATGGCTCAGCCCGAGTTGAAAAGTTGAACACGATTGCGGGGAGTTGTTGGAAAGGGATTTATAAGGCCGAGTTATTATCCTTGGGGTGCTCAGTATTGTGCCGTCAAAGAAGAAGGATGAACGATGAGGAAGCTTTGTATTGATTATCGGCAGTTGAACAAAGTGACTAGTAGAACGGTACTGTTGCCACAAGGATTGATGATCTTTTTTGACCAAGCGGGGATCTGAGAAGATCTTTTCAAAGATTGATTTGAAGTGCAGATATACCAATTGAGAATTAAGGAAGATGATATATCAAAATCAGCGTTTCGAACAAGATACGGGCACTATGAGTTCTTGGTGATGCCGTTTGGGTTGACAAATGCACCAGCAGCTTTCATGGACCTGATGAATCGTGTTTTTCGGGAGTTCTTGGATAAGTTCGTGGTTGTATTTATTGACATCTTAATCTATTCTAAGAGTGAGTTGGAACATAATGGCGTTGAGGAAAGTGGAAATCTGCGAATTATAAATCAGGTTGTACCGAAGTTTTCAAAGTGTGAATTTTGGTTGGGGAAGGTGTAGTTCTTGGGTCATGTTATCTCGGGGAAGGTGTTAGTGTGGACCCACAAAGGTGGAAGCGGTGATGAATTGGGAGGCCTTGAGTGTGGCTGGTGAGTTTCTTGTGTTTGGGTATTACAGAAGATTCATACAAGACTTTTCGTTGATCGCTGCTCCGATGACCAAGTTGACAAGGAAGGGTGTACCATTTGTTTGGGGCGAAGAGTGTGATGCCTGTTTCAATGAGCTGAAGAGGAGATTGACTACAGCACCAGTGTTGACACTACCGTCAGGGAATGAGGGGTATGTGGTGTACAACGATGCTTCACATCAGGGGTTAGGTTGCGTATTGATGCAGAATGGGAAGGTGATCGCATATGCATCTCGACAATTGAAGAATCATGAGAAGAATTATCCTACCCATGACTTGGAGTTGGCCGCGATTGTTTTCGCTTTGAAAATTTGGAGACACTACTTGTATGGGGTTAAATGCCAGATATTTACAGACCACAAGAGTTTGAAGTATATCACCACCCAGAGGGAGTTGAATTTGAGACAGCGAAGATGGACAGAGTTTCTGAGTGACTACGATCTGACGATTGAATATCATCCGGGGAAAGCAAATGTAGTGGCGGATGCCTTGAGCCGAAAAGGAAAGTTGAAGGAGCCAAAGAGGGAGTTGAAGCAGTTGGGGTAAAATTTTAAGGTTGGAGGTGATGGATCTTTGTTGGCTATGTAGGTGAGACAGTGTTCTTAGATAAAATAGGAGAGATCTGAAAAGAAAGATGACAAAGTCACGAGGCACAGTCGAGGCGAAGAGAGTAAATCTGAGTTTATAGTGGGCGTGGCGGTATTCTACGTTTAGGAGAGGTGGTTGTGCCCAGCTTAGCCAGGCCTAAAGGGAGATCTTGGATGAGCTCCACGATGCTTCATATAATATGCATCCGAGTGCAATGTGCGAATTTAGGGAGGAGAACTACGGGGTGCCGGGGATGAAGAAAGAAATTGCAGATTTTGTAGCAAGGTGTTTGATTTGTCAACTGGTCAAGATTGACCATAAACGCTCGCGGGTTTGCTCTGGCCGCTACCGATACCTGAGTGGACGTGGGAGAAGATCACCATGGACTTTGTGTTTGGGCTTCCGAGAACTCAGAAAAATTATGGGATTTGGGTAATTGTGGATAGACTATCTAAGACCGCTCATTTTCTACCTATTAAAGCAAGCCGATGGAAGTAGGAGAAGTGGCTTGAATGTATGTATGTAAGACCAAGTGGTGAGACTACATGGGGTGCCGAGAGAGTATTGTTTCGGATAGGGATGCGAGGTTCAACCGAGGTTTTGGGGAGGTTTCCGAGGCGTTGAGGGCGAAGGTTCATTTAAGTGCTAGTTTCATCCTGAAGCGGACGGATTATCCGAAGAGCGATTGAACATTGGAAGACATGATCTTGAGCTTGTGTGTTGAGTTTCTCGGGTAGTTGGGATGAGGAATTGCCAAAAATGGGTTAAACATAACGGTTTTCAAGCTAGCATTGGAATGGCACCATTTGAAGCTTTTGTATGGCCGGAGGTGTGGAGACTACGATATGTTGGAATGGTGGGGAAAGAAAGATTTATTGAGTGCGAGTTGGTGGAAGTTACATTAGAGAGGGTAAAAGTGATACGCGACATTTGAGAATGACACGGGATAGACAAAAGAAGTATCTTGATCGGCGAGTAGGCTTGTCGTTCGGTGAAGCGGCCAAGAGTATTTGAAAGATATCTCCGTGGAAGGGTGTGAGTTCGGGAGAAAGGAAGTTGAGTCCCGTTACATTGGACCCGTTTAATTTACAACAAAGGTGGGAGCAGTAGCTTACCGTTTAGCCTTGCCCAGAGAATTGGAGAGGATTCATGATGTATTCCATGTGTCTTGCTTGAGGAAGTACGTGCCGGATGAGTCGCACATCTTAGAGTTCCAGCCAGATGACTTGGGTGTAGATTTGACCTATGAGGAGGGACCGGTGAGGATCTTGGATCAGAAAGAGAAGGTGCTGAGGAACAAGGAAGTGAAATTGGTAATGTCTTGTGGAGAATCATCAGTAGGAAGCCACGTGGGAGCGCGAGGAGGATATGAGAAACCGTTACCCTTGTTGTTAAATGCGGAGTTAGTGATCTTGGTTGTTTTGATTCATACCTTTGTAGCTTTGAGTTGAGAATTTCGAGGACGAAATTTTTGTTAGGTGGGTAGAATGTAATAACCGGTAACGACTCGTTAATAAATAAATTAAAGATGTGAGATTTCTAAATTATTTCCGTAAATTTGGAACCCACTAAATATTTTATGTTCGTGAATGTTAATGTTCGGAAGTTAGTTGTCGAAATAAGTTAAAACGAGAGGTATCGATCGAATTAAAGGCTCGGATTTTCACCGGTTGGGCTTTTGGGCCCAACCCAATTACCAACCCATCTAAATAGCCCAAATAAGCCCAAAACCATTTCTTTTCTTCTTCCTTCCAGCCGAGAGAGCGAACACCCTCCTCTTTTTTTTGATTTTTCTTCTTCAATTTTCTCCCTCAATCCTCAAGCTTTGGAGCTAAAATTTTCGGGAGAGTTTCTCCTCATCATCCTCGTCGTTTCAAGGTAAAAAGGTCACGATATTTTGAGTATTTTTGTGAAATCTCCCGACTGACTTTTTGTTGACTCTTTGGTATTTTGAATTTTATTGCTCAATTGATTCTTGGATTGTAGATTAGTTATTATTGAGTGAAGCTCTTGTGTTTGATGTGAAATTTCGGATGTTTTTAGGGCCGTTGACTTTTTGAACTTTTGGGTTGACTTTGGATTTTTGGATATATTATTGAATAGAATTATTGTCTAGGCTTAAATTATAATATAGGAATTGATAATGATCAATATTTGGGGTAGAAAGTGTTGTTATAGTTGAATTGACTTTCGGGTGATGAGTAGGTTGACCTTATTTAAAATGGAATTGGTTAATGTAAATAAGTTAGTGGACCGTTATTGTGATTTTGGGATCTGATTATGAATTATGAGTGTTAGGAGAGAATAGGTTAAATTAATCTTAGTAGGTTTTTGGGTAGTAAGCGAACTTAGGGATTAGGGGTTGGGAGTTATGGTTAAATTAATTGTGGAAAAGTTGAAATTGGATTGATTGAAATTATAATGGAAATCATTAGAATACGAATAGGATATAAGTGATTATCAATTTAGTCAGTAGTGAGGGTTGTCATCGAAATTGTTATTGAAACATAGTTAGTAATCTTTACGTAAGTTGTCAATTTATAACTGAAATGGGTTAAAAAGTCTAGTATTTAAATTAGGATAAAGGGGTTGAAATGATTACGGGTTGTGATTATGTTTTCGAAATGTTTCTGTTCAGACTCGGGACGTGGGAACAGCGTGAGGATTATTTGCTTAGGCGCACGGGTGCTAGCCAAGGTGGGGATTTATCACTCGTTTGATTACCTTATTTATGTTTGAGTGAAGTATATGGTAAATTGGTTGTGACTATGTATCTGTGTTATGAACTTATCTGTGAGTATAGTTGTGAAATTGTGAAATGTTGAGTTGTATGGTGGTTGTGTTAGATGCATTATAGTAGTAGGTTCTATATGAAATTGTTGTATTGAGTATATTGTGGGTGCTATCTTTGAAGTTATTGTGTGGTTGTTGCACAGTTTGTTCTATCTTAGATGTTGTAGTTGTGGTGATAATTGTTTGAGTTGTGTATGTTGGTGTCATGTTGTATGTTTGATGTATGTTGAATTGTGAAATGTTTGAGTTGGTATGTTTAGGATGATGTGGGGTGTTCGAGAGGGTGAGCTGCAGAGAAAAAAGAGATATAATCATGTTAGGTGTTGAAGAATTGAAATCTGCCAGGAAAAAAGATGTGATGTTGGGTGTTCGAAAGGTGAGCCTGCCGGGAAAATGATGGAATATTATATGTGATATTGTTATGGTTTCATTTTCAGAATTTTATTATATTGTTGTTGTGGTATAAACGTTGTGTTGAGAATTTATCTTTGTTTTACTCGTTTGATTATGTGATATGAGATCTCACAGAATAATAGGTGGGTGCGTAAGTTGAGTATTCTAAAATGTATGTCTGTTGATGATGATTATTTATGTTATGATGCTATGGATAATTGATATATTCTTTTATTATTTATCGCTACGTCTATATCTTTTATTGTGTACCTCATTCGAATGTGGATAAGTTGCCATCCGGGTGATTCGTTTCCACTAAGCTGTCGAGCTTACCCCTTCCCACCTCCAGTTGACAGGTGCCATTTGTGAAGCGGCCCGAGTTATTGAGTGTCAGGTCGACTTTACTTAGGTGAGAGATGGGTGGCTAGGATCCTCGGCGGTGCGTCTTTTCTTTTATTTGGTGTATTCGGTTTTGTATTTGTTTGGGTGGAAAGCATTGTAAACTATTTTTGTGGAAGACTTTGTGACTTGGTATTTGATGGGTTTACATGCTTTGTGTTATATTAGGTGATGCCCACGATGGTTAAACTCATTACAACATTTTGAATTTTGAAACTATTGTCTTGTTTATCAAATTATCAGGTTTATGGGTTATTAAACAGGTGATTTTTCGTGTCAACCATCGTATGGTGACTCATATATACAGGTTGATGACGACTCGACCTCGGGCGTGCGACTCGAGGCGAATTAGGTCTGATGGGTGGCAGTCGGTGTTTTGGCCGTTGAAGTTGTCGTCTATTTTAGAAAACCTAAATGTATTTTATGTAATTATTTTTTGGTTTTAAAATTGTGGTAATTATTAATTTTGGTTTTAAATGTTAAATTATAAATTTTGTCATTAAAAAATGATTGAATGGCATTAAATTTGATTTATATTTCCTTCATAGTATTTTATTAATTGATAATTTTGAAAATATATTTCATAGTGACTTTTAAATTTTGAATTTTTGGAGTTAATTACGTGTAAGTAATTATTCCATGATTTAAAAAGTGGTGATAATTATTGTAATAATTATCATTAATCATGTGTGAATATTTAAATTCAAAATTTACATTAATTAATAATTAATTGTAAAATAATGGGTAATTAATTAGTCAATTATGAACACATTTAATCTCATTTCATTTAATATATATGACATTAAGTGCGTTATTTGTTTTAATGTTTTGCCCATATATATTGTTGTAGATATGGAAGGAGGCTGTTAGATATGACCGGTTTAATTTATTTATTTACGGTGCAACGTGTAGGAAATGTTGTAAGCGACACAATGAGTATTTCTTTTATTCTTGTATTCATTTACCCTGAGCACAACGATGTGTCTAAGTTGGGTTAAGAGTAGTAGTATGTCTTCTTTGTGGTTATGAAGATAGTATTTCCACAAAGGCGGCACTTAGAGAACTTGAGGTTTTGAGTCTTGAAAGAATGCAAGACTTGCACTTCTAAAAGAATCTTGTAATAGGACTATGTTAGCATTTCACTTGTTAAGTGATGTAATAGGTCCTAGGGGTCATATCTATATCTCACATGTTTGCTTGAATATGTGTTATCTATGCGTGGTTAGATAAAGTTAAATAACAATCTTAATTAAAAATTTAAGCAATGTATGACCAATTTTAAAGTTGTAGAAATCGGTGCATTATCTGGGCACAACTTGTGATGGCGAGGTGTTACAGTTTTGCACTTTGATATGACAATGGATCGTGTTGAGTGATTTCAGAGCGTTGGGGCTTCAGATGATCCGCTCCAAGTAACTATTTGGTTTTAATTGGTATGCTTAACCGTTTGTCGAGATACAAGTCGGGTAGCATCACGTATGGTATGCTAGTGACACAAGAGTTATGTAGTTTCATAGTGGTTGGTAACCTACTATTGTCTTTGGATTCAAAATGTATGTAGTGTTGCCGTTTGAATCTGGGCATAATAGACTTTGGTACCTTGCATATTATTTTACATAATTGGTTGATAACCTACTATTATACTTGATTCAAAATGTATGCAGTGTTGCCGTTTGAATCAAGTATAGTAGATCTTGATACCTTGTACATTTTGTGAGATTTGAAGTACGGGTATTATATTTACAATTCATTTTGTAAATACGTATGGATTGTTTTGAACTACACTGTTTATTTTAAGTTGCATATTTCTTATTATGTTTGGCATATTAAGTTTACCTATTTTATTCACCGTTCATTGGTGAAACTAATGCATGACTTTATAATGTGAAATAAAATAAGTTAAGGAGAAATCCGAATGACTTGTTGAAACAAAGTGTTACAACGATCTTAACTGACCATTATGTCGGTTTGTATGCTAATAGAGGATAAAACTTTAAATACCACAAACATTTAAGACGAGGATTCAATCATGTTGATATGTTGCATGAACTTTGGTTCAATAATTAATTTTAATTCAATCAAAGGTGATGATGCTATCGAGACGATATGTCATGTTAATATAGCAGCCACAAAACGAAGCGCAAATAATAACTAGTTTGATCTCTTTTATAACTTCGATTGAAAAACTATTGAATGATCTTGAATGTTGTGTATCTACATTTCAGGACATGTGATTGGTATTTAGTTTCTTTAACATGATGAACATGGTTCATGAATTGTGAGGAAACAAAAGCTTATGGTATGTAACCAAATGAAAATTATCTGTCGGTTAAGTCAGCACATGCAGATGAGTGAACATGGAACTATAAGTTGAAGTTAATGATTCACTTCATTATTTCGAACTTCAAAGCATAGAAAGAAGGGTTTTAAAGTAACATTTAGGAATTGAAAGAGAGATTTGATTAATTCTCACATCTCAAATAATTTTGTTGTCAAGAAAGGCACATGATAATGCTTGCATTTGAAATTTATCGATGTCGAGAACACTAGTTTTTGACTCACATGATTTAATCATGGATATAGACCAAGTATAACAATAGTGAAAGACAAGATAAAGAAAGTTATCGAGCTCTTGTGTAATGATAGACTACATTATAGAGCACACAATTTTAATCCTCGGGGAGGTGGTTGAGATTCCCCAAGCTATTTTCTTTGCCTTTGTAGGTAAGAAAGAATGTCATGTTTGACTTACACGTTTCCATATCAATTGATTACGTTAAGGAAACATTACTCTCTCGCTTCTTTAAAAGGACACCTTGAACAACAAGCCGTTAGATAATACTTATGGATAATGACTCGAGCAAGACTTGAGTATAATCTTGAAAAGATGAACTAAGTCAACTCTTACTAGACTTAGTGGGAGGTTATTTGAGTCTAAATGAAAGTTTATATGTTTACATACGAAGTTAATTGAATTTGGAGTCATTGAATGATACATTAGACTTGATAAGGGTATGGGAAGGACCATATGAATACTATCAGTTTACGATTCGGAAGTATCATCGATATAAGTAGTATATCATCAAGAATGAGACATCATTCTAATCTTAAAAAGCGTGCTTGTTAAGATAAATGAGTGGGAATTGTGTTTAATGAAGTTAAAACACAAATGGATGAGATCTTTCAATTTCATATACGAAGATAATTTCATTTTAACCTTATATGTGTCGTGGTTGAGTGATACAGTAAGGATTGTGTTTAACGTGGCTGAAACACAAAGAATGGAATAATTTCACATATTATTCACGTATATATATGTGAACATTCTAGATGGTGAATCATCAGAAGTAATAAATGTATTCTCATTAAATGAGCAATCGATCATGAATGAGCGTTTAATCATACATTTGGTTGAGAAACCAAGATTAAACATATTCATTGGTTGACTATGTTCATGTTTATTTCAAACTTTCTTATTGCTATTCCACAAGTTGTAACATGTGGGTCTAAGCAAGTTATCCAAAGAATGTTCCTAAGTAATGATCGGTGAGGATGGATGCGTGTGTGGAACTCAGCATCTCAGCGAGAATATAAAGAAAGTTTCTATACTACTAGAATCTAAAGTTGTCAACTTAAGATTGAGTATAATGGAGTTAGATTCCTCACTTTGATACTTGATGAAAATCAATAAGAATCAAGAGTGATGAAGAACCTTGAGTTCCTTAAGGTTAGTGGGATGTCTTGCATAAATGAAGTTTTATATACTAAATGTTGAAAGAAATCTTGTACATTTTTTAGCAGTTACATATATGTGACACATGCTATAATTAGTCACATTATATATGTGAGCTTGCATGACATTTGCTTGTTAAGTTTAAGATGTCATGAAGCTCGAAGTGATTGAAATCTATAATAGATTAAATTCTATACATAGGCGATTCTCTTTATTGACAAGGCAACTCTTAGGTAGAAGGTCAGTCAGCTAGCAAAGGGCCTCACGTGTAAGTGGTTGAAGTATATTACATAGTAATATGATTCATTATGCCTCAAGGTCATGTGTTGTGCCCCACAACTATGAGGTAATGTGATTCCTGAGTGATTGGGTGTGAAGTTTTACTAAAGGTATTCCACTTGGCAGTTCGAGTCTGGCTTGGTAGTAACTTTAAGGAATAGAGGTAACTATAGTTACATGGAATGGATCGGTTGTTGATCTTCACACATGCTTGAATGTGATAAGCGACATTATGGACGGTTGTACCATATGAAAGGCTATTGTAAGAATTTCAATAATAGAATTTGAGTCTAGTATGCTCGATGAGTAAACTAAAAGGAAACTTGAACTCGGTATTACAACTTGACCAGTCAATCTATTTTGTTGGTAATGTTGTTAAAAGAATGTGCATTTAATAAGACAGATGTGTTTTAACACACTTCGAGTTGTGTTGTAAACCTACTCGATAGAACCCGAGAAGTGGTTGAAATCCATTTTGATCATAGTCGTGCATGACTATGTCAGGATAATCTTAGTCATCAATGATTCCTTGGTTAAGAACCGGGCTAATGAATGTGAAGCGCTTGTAGTAAGCGTTCCGAGATAAAGAGATGTGACTATAATCACTATCCTTTGCTTTCATGTCTTGGAATGACCTAAGTGTCTGACTTATGGGATCCATGTATGGATTTAGCGTGCGTCTCGGAATTAAGATCCTTTCCTATTGATTCAGCCAAGTTTGGTTTCATGAGCTTAATGGAGGCATTGGCAAAATTCGTGGGAGCTAGTTCATTCACTTTCTAGAATAAGTTAAATAATTGATTAAAACAAAAGTTCCTTTGTGTTTTAATCTGATTGTTAACTAAACTACATGAATGCGTGATTCATTCATATAGTTGCCCATTATTTATTTCACATGCCGTTGAAATATATAATATACATGTATTGTATCCTCGATGAGTGAAAAGTTAAATCCCTAGGTTAGTCTATGCTTTCTAGAGAGGCAACATGAATTGTTGATTGCACCTTGAAACCTAAATATAGGATAGCCAAAAGGCCTTGAGTCGAATCTTTGTGGTTAGGCGACAAGCATCAAATGACTAACATGGTGTTTTGATTGTAGTGATCCAAGATTGATCACGTTAGCCTCTGAGGACTAGATCAATACCGTGGAGGCTGCCGGTCCTATATTTGGGAGGTGGTATGACCGAAGCAGATTCATAGAAGATATGTATATACGTGATCACATGATATTTGTTTTAGGAATTTTAGGTTCGACAATTCTTAGACCTCGATATATAACTATCACATGTTATATATAAGCTACATTACTTTGACTATGACTAAGCGTCTGCCTTAGCTTGAGGGATTATAACATATGTTGTTGGGTCTACGGTGGAATATAGATAGATGTTGATATATTGGTAGGGATTTATCCGTCCTTGATATCTGAGGAAGATGCCGAGACTTCTTTACGGTTAGTGCGGTGGTTTATGGGAAGCCATAATGCTTATTGAGTTCATACTCGAGTAAAAGAAAGTTGTGGGTGTTTCATGGCATACTTCTTATGGTTAGCCTACGACTAGAGATGTCGCGTGATGAAGGAGCTGTATGGTGTCGTCCAGACAAGTGGGAGTGTTGGAAATCAATGAGAATTGATTCCCTTTTATTATGCCCGTTGCGACAATTGTGTATCAATTCATTTACCGGGTTGGTTAAATGTGATTACTGGAACTTAGTGTTCACCTTAGTAATTGTATATTACTAGTGCGGGTTCTCATGATAATTTAAGGGGTTATGAGCGATTGCTAGATCTTACTCATTAATCGTTATAATAATAGTAATTGGTCAATTATTATTATTATACAACTTACTATTATCTGAGCCTAGAAGGTCACACACATACAGTGACGTTGGATTATATTTCATGTATGAAATTAAACTACATTGCTAGAATTGAGAGTTGATTGTAATCACTTGAATATTCTCAATTGGGATTTTACATTGATAATGTAAAAATATAAATTGGATGAACCGGGTAATTAATTAGTCAATTGAATTAATTCGATAGTTAGTTGAGCTTGTTAGTAACTTGTTAGTTACTATTAACAACTTGTTAGTGTTTGATTTTACTTAAGTTTAATCTAAGTTTAAGCGGTATTTCATTAAGCTATTCGGTTGGGCTTTTAGGTTTGACATATATAAGCAAACTTATTAGGTTTTTCATCATAAGTTTTCATGAAATGAAAACAAAAACCTTGCCTCCTCCATTTTCTCTCATGGCCGAAAATATCAAGGGAAGAATTGAAAATTCTTCTCTTGATTTTTCATCCAATCAATCCATGTTCTAGCAAACCTGAGTGTAGAGTTCAGCCTCTCACGGTGTGCAACCAACTAGAGGCACTACATTTAAAGTGCTCAAGTGGAATTCAAAGGAAGCCGTGAAAAATTTGTTGGTAGACTTCAGCTGGCATCCTTGTATAATGCTACGTTATTAATATAGTTATTATGTGGATTTAGATTAATTTATATCATTTTGAGATCGGGATGTATAATTTGGTGTTTATCTAAATGAAATTCATACTAGATTCTAACAAACCTCAATCCCACGGGGCTACTGATATGCGTACCATGAAACCTCCCGGTCGGGAACACCGCCCCACTCCATAAAATAAAAAAAAAAAAGCAATCAAAATACATACACCACAGATTCTGCGCACAGCCTTTATGGCCATGCCTTGTACTGTATACCGGCACACATGGTATAACCCTGATGACACATGATCATGCGTGAATCATAATCCACAACTATCTCATAATATGAATCATAATCACAACTATCGTAATATGAATCCATAATCACAACTATCTCATAATATGAATCATAATCACAACTATCTCGTAATATGAATCATAATCACAACTATCTCATAATATGAATCATAATCACAACTATCATGTCACAGTCATAATCACAACTATATAACATGAAAGTTTCATAATCACTCAATACGCATGTCAAAATAGTCCCATGACAAACACATGCCAAAAGATATAACATAATATATATATGAAGGGTTCCCACCATTGATATTTGTACTCTACATTGCTTGATGTATTAACTTCTAGGTAGTCCTCGTGCTAGGTCTAGGCTCGCTCCTATTCCAAAGAAATTATACATTATAACACATTTAATAGGATAAGCTCTCTTAACATCTATAAATCCAGTATTATACCACTTACAATTTAAATTAACCATCCTTAGTAATCATCCTATCCCCAAAACTAGTATACTTCTAGAATTCAAACGTAACTACATTCTAATTATCAAACTTCATCAATCCGATATTCGATCATCACTTTATGACTTTATGATAACGCTTTAAACACATTCCAGCAATCCAACAATCAATCGCCAACTAATTAAACCATTAAATACAACCTCGATTCAAGCACTAACACTATACGATAACTTTCCCAAATTTCTCAGCAATCTCTCTACTGATCCATATCAAACCAATACTTCTATTCCCCGAATAACTATATATTAAAGTCCTCTAACCTCATATATAATTTAAAGTTAACTTAGAAAAGTCAGCAAAAGTCAACAAAGTCAACCCTCGACATACACTTTAACTTAATAATCACTCAAAGAGTCACCTCAAATCCCTAAGCCAAACTTTAGAACATTTCTATCCCATAATAAAGTCAAGATCTAAAAGTCAACACAAAGTCAAACTATGATTAGTCAACTATAGCCCAAAATGATGAGATTTGAGGATTAAAACTCATACCTTTGATGAACAAGAGATGGAAAACGAGATTATGAAGCTAGATTCCACAAGATTTTGCCAAGAAAATGAAAAAAATTCAAGGGACAATTTAGGGGGAGTAGTTAAAATAACCGTTCAGCCTAGCATTTTTTTAATATGATTTTAGTTGCCGGTTGAGTGTTTTTCTTTGTTAAAAGTTAAAATTTGAAATCGAATAATGATAATATGGGTTGAGCGATAATATATTTGAGAATAGAAATTTAATTTGACTTGTGTTGAATTATGTTGTTAATGAGAAGGCGAAATTTGAGAACCAAATGATACCTAAACTCCACATAAGTATCCTACCTACCTCTTAACTCATTTCATCTTCTAAATAAAATAATGAAAAAAAAGAAAAATCCCTCTTCTTCCTTCCAAGATGGCGAACGTGGCCTGACCAGCGAGCGATTTTTCTTACATTTCTTGGTGGCTGTTGGATCCAACCCTCAAATCTTGTTCCCCATCTTGAGATTATCATGGAGTAAGCTTTTTAATCTTCCAATCTCATGCATTTATGGCTTGGAGTTGACTTTTATAAAATTAGCAGGTTTTGGGTTGACTTTTTAGATCTTGACTTTATTATGATATAGAAATGTTTATCTAAGTTTAGTTTAGGGGATTAGGGTGATTTTATTTGATTATTGGGGTTAGAAAGTGAGGTGTAAGTTGAAGTTGACTTTTAAATTAACTCTAAAATGTAATATGAGGTTAAACTTTAATATAGTTATTTTGGGAATAGAATTATTGGTTTGGATGTGGATAGATAGAGATTGGATTGTAGAAAGTTTGGGGAAAAGTTCGTGCGGTATTTAGTGTTTGATGGAGGTTGTATTTGATGGTTTTAATTAGTTGTCAATTAATGGATTTGGATTGATTAGAATGTGATTTAAGTGTTATTGTTGGGGTAATAAGGTGATGACGAATATTGGAATTTTAGAAGTGTATACAATTTTGGGGATAGGATGATTGCTAGAGTAGTAAATTTGAAATTTGGAGACATGAGGAGTATAGCAGCTCGGGGTTTATATATAAATATTTAAGAGGTTATTCTACGAATGTGTTATATTAATTTCTTTGTTAGGATGACTGAATGCTGCAGGGAGGCTACTAGGATATAGTGCTTGCTCGATGGGGCCTGTCATATATATTATGTTATATATTTTACATGTGTTGTCTTGGAACTATTCTAATATGTTTATTGTGTGATTATGATTGATAATATGTAAGCGAGTTTTATGATTCATATTATGAAATAATTGAATTATAATTAGTATCAGATGTTAGTGATATGATTTATAATATGGGATTCTTTAATGAGCTCGGTCATGTTATGAATTATTAATTATGCCACGTGTCTTTGTGTGTGCTTGTGATGTGTGGTATTGTCTTGTGTGTGTGGGCGTAATGCGGATGTGTTACGTGCTTTGTGTCTTATTTCTTGGAGGCGGTGGTGCCCGGCCGGGAGGTTTGGTGTGGTGTGCATATTGTGTGGGCCAGGTGGATTCGGGAGGTTTGGTGTGATATGCATTGAAGGTATAATACAGAGTCTGGCAGGGATGGAGGTGGGGCACAAATACGATTCGGAGGTGGATTTCGTATGTGTATTATTTTGAGTGATTCCTCATATGTACTATTTTTTGGAGTGGATTCCTCGTTTGTTTACTATTTGTGAGTGATTCCTCATTTGATGACTTTGTGTGTTGAGACTGTTTCCCTTAAATGAATATGCGTTATTTATGGTTGTAGGCTCATGTGCATTGTATTATGTAACATCGTATAAGAGGATTCTATGTGATATGTGGACAGTTATTCATTGTGTAGCCTGGTTAATGTATGTGCATATGTTATATATATATATAAGTATGGATATATGTGATGGGATCAAGTGCGTGGTATTTGTATTATTCAGAACAATAGGCTACTATTCTACATGGGCGGTTTATGCCTAGGTCTCTAGGAAGCGATCGTTGAGGTGGGCGAGGATCTGTTTCTTGAGGCTGCGTGGAGATCTTAGGTGAGGCGGTGGTGGCATAGGAAGTCCTCGTTAGTGATTCCCCGCATGGTGATTTGTATATATCTAGACTGGTGTGTTGTATTATATTGATAGGTCTGGTTGTTATACTTTCCCTATGTTGTATTTTGAATTCTCGCATATCCTTGGGTTGTATTATTCTGGTGGTTTGTATTCTGTTGTCTGTTATTTTGTTGGATGTGTTGTTGAAACACCACGATGGAATAGAGAGTTTGTTTTGATAATGTCAGCAGGTCATATTTGTTATTGTATCCATCGATTGGTGACTACGGTGTCTGAGGTTGTTAATGATCTTAACCTCAGGCGGCCAGCCGGTGGGTGATTACAATTTGGTATCGAGCCTAGGTTCGAGAGTGCTTTATGGTGTCTTATTATTGGTTATGTGCCTAAGTTGATAGTTGTTAGAGTTGTCGATATTGGGGTTTCACTTGCGAGTCGATCTTTCCTTTCTATTGATTATTTTGTAGGCTAGGGATGCCACGGCGTAGAGTCTGTTCGGTTAGGTCTTGCGGAGGTGCAGCCCGAGAGCGCAACGAGGGAGAATGAGGGGGTGCGAGGAAGGTGGTAGAGGTGGCCAGTCGCGGGGAAAATAATGGATAGCATTGTGGCGTGATGAGCCTAGTGTCGGGACCCGCAGATTCTAGGGTAAATGTTGGTGGATATCGGAGGCCGTGGTGCACCGTAAAGCTGGCGGGAGTGGAGTTCTGAGTAACCTGTTGACCCGGCTGCAGGCGGGACTGCCGAAATTGCGGGCGATTCTCCTAATTCGGGCATTAGAGTTCATTCGAGAACTTGGATAGTATATTTGAGCCTATGGGGTCTTGGGGAGTTGAGGACGGATTAGCGACTTACAGTGCGGTGGGCTCGAGATTGGTGGGAGAATGTACGAGATCTTTGATTGCGGTGAGGCGGACACGGTGTTGTGGGATCGGGTTAGGTGGAGTTATTTCGAGGGCTTTTGTCTTAAAGAATTGTATGTCGGCTCACAGAGAGAGAATTGATCCAGCTTAAGCAAGGGGGCAGAAGTATAAGTGACTACGAGAAAAGATTCAGTGATCTCTGCCGTCTACTTCCGGAGGTGAATCCTACTGAGGGGAAGAGGATCGAGAGGTTCAGGGACGGAGAATGGGCGGGAGATCACCGGGTTGTCACCCAAGAATTATACAACTTTCCATGAACTAGTGGTGATGCCTTACGGGTAGAGATGGATTTGGCAGTGTCCGGTTGAATTTGGGGAGAAAAGAGAGGAAGATATATTGGCTTCCGGGATGGAGTGTGATCGGGTTCGGGTTCTAGGGGCGTCCATCTCGGTGGCGGCCGTTATAGCGGTCGGTTAGTGCCCCTTCTGCAATTCTGAATTTAGCACTCTTGTTTCTATGCCGGAGTCTTTTAAGCGTCCGGAGGATCTCGGAGAGGTTGCTCGGGGGAGGCGGTGACTATGGGTGTTTCGTTGTAGTAAACCAGTCCATAGAGGCGTGGAATGTCGAGGAGCAGGGGGTTGTGATGCATTATCGATGTACTTGAGGGAAGGGCACATTTCTGTGGTGTCCCCGGTAGTGTTAGTGGGAGTGCTAAGCATTTACCTAGTCTTGACCCGAGCGAGGAGGCTATCAAGAAGGAAGTCGTGGAGGTCGGGTCGGTGGTAGGAAGCTTTGGGCGTGGGTTGGGGTAGTCATGGTAGTAAGGTTCTTTGGGACTAGTCGAGGTGGTCTTTGGAACTAGTGGGTAGACGGATATTGTAGTTGCAAGGGAAGCTGGGGATTCCCCGGGGGTGGTACTTGGTGCTAAATTTATGTGGGTTGGAAGCAAAAGTCTTGTTTGATTCTGGAGCTACTCATTCCTTCATATCTCTGAAATTTTCCCAGCGTATTCCTAAAACTCGAGAAATTCTTGCTATACCACTTCTAATTCTAACTCCGGGTGGAAAGTCTATTAAGATTGATGAGGTACTTAGAAATTGTCCCATAAGTATTGAAAATCAATGTTTGGAGATAGATTTACTACCTTTTGAGATGAATGATTTTGATCTTATTCTGGGAATGGATTGGTTGGGGAGACATCATGCGGTGATAGATTGTCATCTTAAGAAGATTGAAATATCTAGTCCTGGTAAATCTAAGATCTTCTTCCTAGGTGATAGAAAAATTCTTTCCTCTTGTCTCATTTCTGCCTTAGTTGCCCATAAGATGTTGAGAAGTGGATGTGTTGGTTATCTTGCCCATGTTGCTTCGACACCCATTAAGGAGAAGATCGTCGAGGGAGGAGGTCTGCGTGTCGTGAGAGGTATGTTGATGTGTTTCACGAGGAGTTGCGGGACTTTCCTCGTATGCGAGAGGTTGAGTTTTCCATAAAATTGATTCACAATTTTCTCCGATTTCTATGGCACCTTATAGAATGGCTCTGAGGAGTTGAAGGAGTTGAAAACGCAATTGCGGGGAATTGTTGAATAAGGGATTCATTCGACGAGTGGTTCACCTTGGGGTGCCCGTTATTTGTCGAAGAAGATGGATCTTTGAGGTTGTGTATAGATTATAGGCAGTGAACAAAGTAAAAAATTAAGAATCGATATCCGTTGCCTAGATTAAGGAGGATGATGTATCGGTCGGCATTTAGAGAACAAGATATGGGCGGCTGGGTTTTGGTGATGTAGGTATGGGTTGACGAATGCTCCCGCGTGTTTATGGACCTTATGAATCGGTGTTCGCTCTTACTTGGATAAATTTGTGGTGGTGTTCATTGGCGATATTTTGGTATACATTAGTGAGGAAACATGAAGAACACTTGAGGTAATGGAGACTTTAAGGAAAAATGAATTGTATGCTAAATTTTTCAAGTGTGAATTGGTTGAAAAGTCACGGTTTACGGGCCATGTGATTTGAGGAGAGGGTATAAGTGTTAATCCTCAAAAGTTGAAGGCTGTGATGAATTGCTGGGAGCGACCTACCCGGTGTTCTTGGAATACAGCTTTGGGTCTAAGCGAGGATACTATCGGAGATTTATACGGGACTTCTCAGTGTGTGCCACGCCCCATGACCGGGTTGACGAGAAAGGGAGTACATTTGTTTTAGTAGATTGTGAGCGGTGCTTCAATGAGTTGAAGAAATTGACTACCGCGCCCATTATTGACTCTTCCGTCGGGAGAGGATGGATATAATAGGTAATATAGTGATGCGTCGCGTCGGGGGTTGGGATGTGTGCTAATCTGACATGAGCCAGGTGGTAGCTTATGCATCGCTGAGGAATCATGAGAGAAAAATTATCCGGCCTTACGATTTGGAACTAAACTGCAATTGTGTTACATGCACTTGATTTGGAGGCATTATTTGTATGGTGTGACTTGCAAAATTTTTGCGATCATAAAAGTTTGAAATACCTCCCGGCAATTTGAGAGATTTGAATCGAGGCGAAGGTGGATGGAATTTATCGTGATTATGATGTTTCCATTAAGTATCATCACAGGAAGAGATGTGGTAGGCGATGCATTGAGTCGTAGGGAAAGTTAGGAGCCATTGAATGAAATGAAGCAGCTTGTTAATTTTGGAGTGGGAGTTGATGGCGGTGTTGGCACAAATAAAGTTCGACCGGTTCTTCTTGATCGAATACTTGAGGGCAACAAAAGATGAAAAACGCAAAGATAGTGGGGAAGTGAAAAGCGGAAGCAGATCGGACTTTGTGGTGAGAGATGATGGAGCCCTTACAATGCATGGTAGATTATTCGTGCCTTACTCTGGGAGTTGAAAAAAGGGAGATTTACAGACTGAAGCCCATAATGCTCCATATAGTATGCATCCTGGTGGTACAAAGATGTATAGAGACTTAAGAGTAGTGTATTGGTGGCCCAACATGAAGAGGGAAATTGCTGAATTTGTATCAAAATGTCTGACTTGTCAACAGGTGAAGATAGAACACCCGACATCGTGAGGCTATTGTAACCCGCTACATTCGAGTGGACTTGGGGAGCATATTCACGATGGACTTTGTTTCCAACTCCGGGGGCGTTGAGAAAGAATGATAGCATTTGGTGATAATGGATACGCTGGCCAAATCAGCTCATTTCTTACCAATTAAGTCAACTCACGGTCTGAGTAGTTGTGAGGTTGTATGTTGATCAAGAATTGTGCGGTGCGTAGGTGCGATCCGTTGTGTCGGTCGAGATGGTAGATTCACCTCTAGATTTTGGAAAGAATTTCAAGAAGCGATGGGGGCCGAGGTCAATTTGAGTACATCATTTTCATCCCGCCAGTCAAATGGGCGATCGAGAGGAGCAATTCAAACATTGGAGGATATATTTGCGGGCACATTGGTGTTGAATTTTTCCGGAAGTGGGATGATAGTGCCTAAAATAGAGTTTGCATATAATAATAGCTTCCACGCCTGACATTGGATGGCACCATTTGAGGCATTATGCGGCGGGGAAATGTAGGACTCCGGTTGTTGGGGCAGTAGGGGATAGAAAAGATATGCGGTTCGAGTTGGTGGAAAGGTCGGTGGAAGAGAATAAAATTGATACAACAACTTTGAAATGGCGCAAGATAGACAAAGATGTATCTCAGGAATATTAAGCGTGGATTTAATGTTTTGAAATTGGTGATAAAGTATTCTTGAGAATATCCCGTGGAAAGGCGTGTGAGATTCGGGAAGAGTTAGATATATCGATCGATATGAGATTTTAGGCGAGAGTTGGTCAGGGTGGCCTATCGTTTAGCGTTGCCTCGAGGATTGGAATGAATTCATAATGTGTCTTTATGTCATGTTGAGGAAGTATATCAGAGACGAATCCCATATTTGGAGTCACAACCAATAGAGCTTGGAGAGGACCTTCACATTATGAAGAGAAGCCGGTGAAAATTAACGTCGTAAGGAAAAGTGTGCGAGAAATAAAGTTGTGGCTTAGTGAAGTGTTGTGGCAATCAGCGAGGTGGAGAGGAATACGTGGGAGCGAGAGGAGGATCTGAAGTCAGCATCACATCTTTTAGAGCATAGAAGGTTAGTTCTTAAACTTTGTGTTATAATATGTGTAGTATGTAGTACTATGGTAAAGGTAAGTGTGTTGGAGTGCAGGCGCGTGGGTGTTGAGTAAATTTCGAGGACGAAATTTTTATTAGGTGAGGCGAAATAACCCGTTCGTATAAACATTTTTTTCAATATCATTTTAGTTGCCGGTTGAGTGTTTGCTGTTAAAGTTTAAAATTTGAAATCGAACATGATAATATGGGTTGAACGATAATATATTTTGAGAATAGAAATTTAATTTGACTTGTGTTCGAATTATGTTGTTAAACCGAGAAGAGAAGCGAAATTTGCGAACCAAACGATACCTAAACTCCACATAAGTATCCTACCTACCACCACTAACTCATTTCATCTTCTAAATAAAAAAGAAAAAAAGAAAAATCCACTATGCTTCCTTCGAGATGGCCGAACCCGTATGGCCTGACCCGAAGCTTGATTTTTCTTATTTTCTTAGTGAAACATTGGATCCAACCCTCAAATCTTGTTCCCCATCTTGAGATTATCATAGGTAAGCTTTTTAATCTTCAAATCTCATCATTTAAGGCTTGAGTTGACTTTTATAAAATTGAGTTTTGGGTTGACTTTTAGATCTTGACTTTATTATGGTATAGAAATGTTATCTAAGTTTAGTTTAGGGGATTAGAGGTGATTTTGAGTGATTATTGGGGTTAGAAAGTGGTGTAAGTTGAGGGTTGACTTTTGTTGACTTTTTCTTAAATTAACTCTAAATTGTAATATGAGGTTAGAGGACTTTAATATAGTTATTTTGGGAATAGAATTATTGGTTTGGATGTGGATAGATAGAGATTGGATTGAGAAAGTTTGGGGAAAGTTCGTATAGTATTTAGTGTTTGAATTGGAGGTTGTATTTAATGGTTTAATTAGTTGTCAATTGATGGTTGGATTGATTAGAATGTGATTTAAGTGTTATTGTTGGGGTAATAAGGTGATGACCGAATATTGGAATTTTAAGTGTATACTATTTGGGGAGGATGAGGATGATTGCTAAAGAGTAGTAAATTTGAAATTTGAGACATGGTATAACGCTCGGGGTTTTATATATATAAATGTTAAGAGAGAGGTTATTCTACGAATGTGTTATAATAATTTCTTTGAATAGGAGTTGAGCACGGATGCAGCACGGTACTTTAGAGTTATCATTCTTGCTTTTACATTTCGAGGTGAGTACAAATCTCACTATGGGAACCCTTCATATATATTATGTTATATATTTTGCATTAATATTTGTCTTGGGACTATTCTAATATGTTTATTGTGTGATTATGATTGATATTATGTAAAAGCGAGTTTTATGATTCATATTATGAAATAGTGAGATTATAATTCTTATCATGAGATGTTAGTGATTATGATTTATATTATGGGATTCTTTGTGAATCGATTCATGTTATGAGATTGTGGGTATGCCCACACGTGTCTTGTGTGTACTTGTGTTGTGTGTGCATTTTGTGTCTTTGTGTGTGTGGTACGTGTCTTGAATGTGTTCACGATTGCTTTGTGTGTCTTATTTGGGCGGTGGTGCCCCGACGGGAGGTTTGGTGTGGTGTGCATATTGTGTGGGTAGCCCGTGGATTCGGAGGTTTGGTGTGATATGCACATTGAGGAGGTATAGCCTCGGTCTGAGGATGGAGGTGGAGGCCTCGTGCGATTATTAGAGGTGGATTCCTCATATGTGTATTATTTGGAAGTGGATTCCTCATATGTGTATTATTTGGAAGTGGATTCATAAATATGTGTACTATTTTTTGGAGGAGTGGATTCTCGTTTGTTTTTACTATTTGTGGAGGTGGATTCCTCATTTGATGACTTTGTGTGTCGGGAAGCATTTCCTTAAATGAATATCGTTATTTATGCTTGTAGGCTCATCATACATTGTATTATGTAACATCGTATAAGAGGATTCTATGTGATATGTGGACAGTTATTCATTGTGTAGCCTGGTTAATGTATGTGCATATGTTATATATATATATAAGTATGAGTATATGATGGGATCAAGTCTGTGGTATTTGTATTCACTCAGCTTAATAGCTGACTCCCTATTCTCTATGGGCGGGCGTTTTATGCCTGGAATGCCAAGGCGATCGTTGAGGTGGGTGAGGATGCATTTCTTTGTGCGTGAAGATCATAGGTAAGGCGGTGGTGGCATAGGAAGTCATCAGTCATTCCCCTTTTGTGGTCGATTTGTATATTTCTAGACTTGTGTGTTGTATTATATTGAGGGGTCTGGTTGTCATACTTTCCCTATGTTGTATTTTGGATTTCTTGTATATCCTTGGGTTGTATTATTCAGGTGGATTGTATTCTGTTGTCTGTTATTTTGTTGGATGTGTTGTTGGAACACCACGATGGAATAGAGAGTTTTGTTTTGTTAATGTCAGCAGGTCATATTTGTTATTGTATCCATCGATTGGTGACTCTGGTGTACAGGTTGTTAATGATCTTAACCTCAGGGCGGCCGACTTGGGGTGGGTCGTTACAAGTTCGGCCCTTCCTTAGGGAATAAGAAGATGAGTTTTATGATAAGGTTGACATGATGATAAGTATAAGAAGTTAGTGGTGGTAGGTGGAACATTTAAGTGGAGGTTAGGTCTCGTTTGGTTCGCAAATTTCGCTTCTCTTCTCGGTTTAACAACATAATTCGAACACATGCCAAATTAAATTTCTATCCTCAAAATATATTATGTCCATTATATTATATTGTCGATTTCAAATTTTAACTTTAACTACAAACCTCTCAACAGGGCCAACTAAATCATATTAAAATAATGCTTATACGGAGCAGGTTATTTCGATTATTATATATATATATCGGTTGGTGGTGGGACCCGGTAATAGTTTCATCTTTGTCGTAATAAATCGATATACCGAGGCTAGTATTATATGAAGTAAATATTTTATGTCACGGAAAATTTTACGACGGATTCGTTTTATTAAAATTTAAGCGTGAAAAGTGGAGATATAACACCGCTTTACAGCAGGCCTTAAACCGTTCTAATATCCCTTTACCGCGTATCTACAAATCCTGCATCACCATTTCTCGTTGATTGCGACTCCGATGACTAGGTTGACCAGGAAGAGTTCCCTTTATTTGGGATGAGAATTGTGAGAGGTGTTTCAAGGACTTGGCGAAGTTATTCTTGCGCGGTTTTAGCTTTACCGTATTCCAAGATTACGAGGGGTTTAAGTGATCTATAGTGATGCTTAACAGGGGTTGGGATGTGTCTTGATGCAGAATGGGAGAGTGATTTCTTATGCTTCTCGGCAGGTTGAGACCCATGAGGAACTACCCGACCCATGATCACGGGTTAGCGTGATTGATTTTGCATTGAAGTTATGGGCGACATTACTTATGGGTTAGATGTCAGTTTTCACTAATCACAAAAAGTACGGAAGTACCTACCGGCGTAGAGACCTGAATTTGAGGTAGAGGAGGTGGATAGATTTATCGGCGACTATGATGTGACAATCGAATATCACGGGGGAAAGCAAATGTAGTATGCTTTGGTCGGAAGAGCGAAGGAGCCAAAAGCGACTGGGAGTTCGGCTTGATATTGGCGGCAGCCGTGAGTTATTAACTTATGTGAAGGATTAGGCACATGCTCTTTGATAAGTATCGCGATTTGCGGCCTGACAAGATGAAAAGCTTCTGAGAAAATTAGTGGGGGAAGTAAGGATGGGGGCAGAGGATTTTTAGGACAGGGATGGATGGCGAGGTTATGTGTACGGTTGGATGAGTTGAAGAAAGAGATTCTTGACGAGGCTCATAATGCTTCTTATAGCATGCATCCTGGTAGCACAAAGATGTACAGGGACGGGTTGACTAGAATTGGGTGAGAATGAAGAGAGAAATTGCAGAGTTCGTGGCGAAGTGTTTGGTTTGTCAGCAGGTGAAGGCGGAGCATAGACATCCCGCAGGATTGTTGCAAACTCTTCCTATTCCTGAGTGGACGTGGGAGAATATTACCATGGACTTTGTATTTGGGCTTCCTAGGTCGTTGAGGCGAAATGATGGGATCTGGGTGATTGTGGATAGGCTGTCGAAGTCGGCTCATTTCTTACCTATTAGATCTACCGATGGACCAGAGAGGTTAGCGAAGATGTATGTTGATCGGTTGTGGCGCATGGGGTCGGTGTAGATCATTTCGAGACCGAATGCGAGATTCACCTCGAGATTCTGGAGGGGTTTCCAGGAGGCATTGGGGACTAGAGTGGAGTTGAGTACATCTTTCCATCCCCAGACAGATGGGCAATCTGAGAGAACAATCCAGACTTTGGAGGATATGCTTCGGGCTTGTGTTCTGAGTTTCTCAGGGAGTTGGGATGACGAGTTGCCTAAGATGGAGTTCGCGTATGTGATAGTTTTCATGTACTAGTATCGGATGGCTCCATTTGAGGCATTTATTAGCAATAGTTTTTCATGCTAAAATTTCTTGGATAGTTTCCCGAGTCATCCTCTCGTTTTAAGGTAAGGAAGTTGAATCTTTGGAGTATTTCTTGAGTTTGAGGATGTTGACTTTTGGGTAGTGGAGTTGACTTTAAGTTTGATATTTATAATGTTATAGAATCGCTATCTAAGCTTTGATTGTCTAGGTATAAGAATTTGATAATTATCGATTTGTGGGGTTGAAAAATGTGTTGAGAATTATAGTTGACTTTCGTTGACTTTGTTGACTTTTTCAATGGTTTAAAATGGTAGAAGCGTGCTCTTAGACTTTTATTAGGGTTGTTTGAGTGTAAGTTGTGATTTATAGGTGATTAGAGAATATTCGGATAAAACGAGTTTTGTAAGTTGAGTAGTTAATTGGGTTTGAGATTAAAGATGGTTAGAAATGTGATGATTAGTTGTTAATATCGGAACGTTAGGGCTTTTGAAACTAGTAATTGGAACTCGATCATTAAAATGGAAAGTTGCGAACTTAAGTTGGAATAAGGTTATAGTGGGAACTTTTGTTGGGTTATTTTGGGAGTATCGATATGAGATTAAATATATAAGTAGAATGTTATATTACTAGTTGTATATTATAAGTAGTAATTATAATTTTGAATGTTTGTTTAGGCGTTGTCATTAGGGAAAGGTCCCATTGTTGTGATTGCGAGGTTTATATAATTGCTTGAGGTGAGTATCTATCTCGCGGGTGTTGATTAACTATTCGATTCGGATATGTGTAGGTGTATATGTGATCTTGTGTTAAATTATATGTTGAATATGCGTTGTGGGTTGGAGTTCTTTGGAGTTGTGTACGTGGTCTTACCAAGTACGTATAGGTATTTTTTTTGAGGTGATGTTGAGTCGTATTAGGAAGAGTTGTGTATGAGTTGATGTTGTTTGTTGAGTTGTATTGTCCGGTATATTGCTTCGTACTTTGTTACGATTCGGTGATTTGCCGATGCGTCGTTACGGTCGGTGATAGCTTATGTCGGCCGGGGATAAGTTTCTCCTGCCAGTTGAGTTGATTATATGCTCGTGGTTAGAAATCCGGACTTATATATTGAGTTGTAGGGTTGTTCGGTTGTTGGCGAGTTGATAGAGTTGTTGAGTTGTTTTATTGTTGAGTTGTTGAGTTGTTTAGTTGTTGAGTAGATTGTGTTCTTTGAGTTGGCTAGTTGTTGAGTTGTGATGTCGTCGTTGTCAGTTGATAGAGTAAGGTCGTCTGGTTGTTGCGTGTTATTCTGATCTTTCTTGAAATAATAAAGTATGTTGTTGATTTCCATCATCTTGGAATGTTCTGCTAGTAACGAATTTATGAACATACGAAAATGATAATAAAATTGCTAATGACTTCGTATTAAGATCTTAAGTTGAATAATATTATGTACCAACATCTATAGGTATGCAATATAAATGCTTTGGTACCTTTATTGCGTGATAGGAGGTTAATTTCATTCTTGAGATATATATTCATTAAGTTTGGCTGCCACCTATTCGCCATGGTAATTTCAGTGCTAGGTTGGCAATTGGTCTTCCGTCTCGGGATTGTTAAATTGTTTGTGCTTTAGAGCTTAGGTGAGTGGCGAATTGTGATTGATCTCACCGGTCTCTTTATTTTGTTGGATTGTAGTTAAATGCGTATAGTTGTTATTTTGAGATACTTGTTGTTGTAGGTTGATATATTGGTACTCTGGAGTTATGTTGTATGTTGGTTGTTGTTATGTGGTTAGGAATACCACGATGGATTCTTTTTCTTAAAAAGTGTTGTTGTCAGTTGTATATTGTTTTGTTGAGTTGTTTGAGACGGGGTTTCTTTTAAAATTAGTCGTCCATCGATTGGTGACTACGGTGTCGAGATTTGGAGACGATTCTAACCTCAGGCGTCACGACTGGGGCGGGTCCCAAATTTGGACACGAGTCACTGTCGATGGATATTTCGATTTAAAACGCGTCTTGGAAACAACTCAATAAAACAATATGCAGCAGACAAAAATAATTTTTAATAGAAAGAATCCATCGTGGTATTCCTAACCACGGAAAACAACAACATACAACTTTATATCTCTAGTACAAAAATCAGCATACAACGGCAATCTCAAAATGACAACTAAGCAGAACAGCAAACACAATCCAAAAGAAACTGTGAGTGTGAAGAATCGCGCCCGCCCCGCCCCTAATAGCCTGTCACCGAACAACCAGTCAGGAGCCCGGCAGTATCAACAATAATGTGCCGCCCGTAGCAGCTGGGGTGTAGTGCTGACAGTGAATATACATCTCAGAGTGAAGTAGCTTCGATGCGCATGGTGTCTGAGAAGTAGATGACATGCGATAGATAAATGATACATAATGTTATTCAGCGAAAGATCTTTAATGCAGTGGAATAACAGCTTCATTATCGTTGGGCAATGTTCGCTGCTGTATTCAAGATGATGTCAATCAGCACAGCAACATGCAGCATTTCAAGAAGGCTGCGATAATACGCGGCAATCGCGCCGACTTTTCTGCATCAGCGTTAATAACATCAACAACAATCAACGGCAACATCAACTCAACAACTTTATCTCAACAGCTCAGCTAACTGCTCAACTCAACAACATCGTCGCGATCAGCGAAGTCTATGATAAATCTCACATACTTTTCGTAGGTAAGCTCCCCGATTAGTCTGACCTCCACCTTACGAGGGTCCACACAAATACCTTCACGGATATAACATGCCCAAGAACTACTTTCTCAACGAGAATTACATTTACTAAACTTAGCGTCTGATTAATGTTGTCTCAATGTCTCCAACACAAATCCATGAGTGCCTCTCGTGCTCCTCACGTCGGCTGCGGTAGATTAGAATATCATCAATAAACACAATCACAAATTTCTCCGGGAACTCCCAAACACCGGTTCATTAAATCCATGAACATGCGGTGTGTGACCAAAGCGGCATTACCATAAACCCATAGTGCCCGATACGTCCGAAGGGATTTGAATATTAAGCCTCACTTAATCTATTTGGTTGTACGATCTCAAAATCAATCTTCAAAAATACTCTGGCACCCCTCAACTGGTCAAATAAATCATCTATCCTCGGCAACGGATAGCGGTTCTTGATGGTCACTTTATTCAACTGCCTATAGTCGATACACAACCTCAACGTACCATCTTTCTTTTCCGCAGTAGAAGCCCAGTGCAAGCAGGAACACTCGGTCTGACAAACCCCTTATCAAGTAGTTCACCATTTGAGTCTTGACTCTCTGACTCTCTTTGGAGCCATTCTATACGGCGCAATGAGATTGGTGTAGTAGGACTACCTCGATCGCAAACTCCACTTCTACTGCAGTGGTAAACTGTGACTCGTCGAGGAAAAACCTTCGACATACTCACGAACAACTTGCGCATCCTCAGCCTCTTCTCCTCTCTCTCGAGTAGACCACATACCCCAGTAAATGGCAACCTTTCTTCATCCAACTTCACGGCCTCGGTCTAGAAATAAAACTTGATGGCGAGAATCTTATATCTCCGCCAGCCTTGGCATCCCAGTGCACTCGGACTGCATAAAAATAATCTCCTTGGGGTGGCGGTCAATTTTGGCACGATGTCTCCCCCGACCAGTCCATTCCCAAAATAAGTCAAAATCTACCAAATTCAAGCAGTAGATCCACAACTAACAATTGATTACTCACTCTTAGGGACAATACTCACCATGTCACAACACCGGCCAGGCACCCACAGCTGGTGTCATATATTAAAGGGAGCAGTAAGAACTCCGGAGCATAAAGGTAAGATATCACAACTCCGGAGAAATAAAGAATGGGTAACTGAGTCAAAAGGTACCCTAGCCTCCGTATCGTATAACAACAAAATTTTGTCGACCCTCGGAGTATCAGATTTTCTCATACATGCTCTTGACATTGATAAGCCTCTGCCGGCTTCGCTCTATTTGCTATTTGTGCTCCCTATTTAACTCCAACTCCTTGACCACGACCTCCGCGGCCTCCAAATCATCCTCCTGCAACTCACAGGTACCCCCTCGCCTCACAATTTGTCTTTGGTGAAGATGTCTTGGCGCTCGCCCGCTCTACGGAATCACGAGGACAATCTCTGCTATGTCGGGCTGACGCCAGCAATCATCTCTCTCTCCCGGCAATCCCCTCCATTCTATGGCCCGTCGCCCCTTGTGAAACATCAGATGTCACTCGGACATGTTGACACCCGCCGAGATCACGAGATCCCTGACAGGGCATACCGGTGCGGAAGAAGGCTGCCCGAATAGTTCGAGACGAGCAGATTGCTGAAGCGGCTAAAATTTGGACGAGTGGGTTGAAGGTCCTCTCACGGAACCTCGAACTAGATGATCCACACAGTATAGACTGCCTCTTTCGTGCCTCTTACGACCTCGTCGAGGCTCGGCCCGATTCATCTCTACTTTCAATGCTGGCGTTCCTCAACTCGTGGGCGGTGAAAGTCAACGGGGAATATGGTGTGAATCTCCCATATCCCAACCCGTCTCGGAATTTGTAAATCCTACACTCCTCGATTGGTGTACAGTGGAAAGCGGGCGGCGTAATTCACTAAATCACCTCTGCGTACTCTTGATAGATCGTCCTTTGATTAAGTCAAAATTAGATCCCTCTACGGCGGCACTGGCTCCCAGTCACTTGGTCGCTCCTACAGCGAGGCAGAGATAGCCGTAGGTTCTTTCACACTTGTCATGACGATCTCGTGTAGTGCAATAGGTGTGAACTTGACCCTCGGCTACTTCTCAATGCCCTTGGTCTCGAGCAGTTGTCTTCCAAATCTCTAACAAGCTCAATCGCATCAATCGGTGAACCCACCCCAAGGAACTTTGGGATCTCTTTAGAAACCGGTCAAGAGAGCACACTGCGGTATCGGCCTCAGTGAGCGCAAATACGTGTGTGTACCAAATCCTCCTCAACATGTAACTCATCCCCAGGCAAGCTGGGTCAGTGGGAAATCGGTTTACTCGGAACTTTGTAGCTCCTTTGAGAATTTCCTTTCATTCTCGCATCCACAGCGTCGGCCGCCTCATTTCCTCTAGTACCTTGGTCTACCGGGCACCTCCGAAGCGCGAGGTCCTACTGCAGCGTCTCCACTTTTATGGCATCCTCAACGGTCTGAAAATGAAGAAGACTTGGGCTCCAAGAAAGACTCTTGAGACAACTCAAAGAACCTGGCCAGGATAATGAATACGTAACCGCACATGCACTTAAAAGATATGAAACCTACGCTCGATACTAGAATTGTTGGGAAAATTTAGTGAGTATTGAGGATTATGGTTGTGTCTCGGGAGTTGAAGATATTGATTGTATGATATTGAGGATAGTTGCTTTGATTGGATGTGTTTCGGGTTGTTTCGGGTGATTATTGTTTGGAGTATTATGGGAGATTTGTGTGTGGTATTATGGATATATGTGAATTTTGTGGTTTTATTGGCTTTGAGACCCCGTGGCCTCCTGCCCGATGGTCACCGATGAATGAATTCATAGACAGCATGAGACCCCCTTGCTCGTGAGGTCTCGATGCAATAAAGCGCGGTCGATCATAGCGTGAGACCCCCCCTCGAGATAGTGCCGATGGGCGGAAATAACCAGCGGTAACCGCCTCGCCGAGACCTCATCAGACCCAAAGGTCTCGAATGGGTCTCGATGAATTTCCCTCTATATATACTTCCTCGGCCGATTTTCCCCATTTCAACACAAAATCCAAAATCTCTCGGCTTAATACGCGTAACACTTGCATTCAAGCTTTTCCTTCATCAACTCACCAAAATCTCACCATTTCCTCACTCAAAATCCACTACATTGCCTTTCTACCAACCCAAACACTATTCTTTATTCCAAATTCATCAAAATATGGCTTCAAACCCTACCAAACAAACCAAAAAGAGGGCTAGAGCTGAAATCCTAAATCCTCCCCAACCAGGTTATTTATTTATCAAGGTGGAAGTTCCTCTAATCCACTGTCCCAATTGCCAATGTGAATCCTTTGCTTTCAAGAGGAGGAAAAAGTGGAAGGATTGGGAAGCCCAACATACTTGATGGATATTACTATGATGGAAGTGATTTGGAGGGGACTACATTCTGGGAGTTGGTCAAATTCCAAAAATGGGAGAAATTTTTGGGTAAGTCCTATGACATCTTCCCAGATTGGGTTTACTTCTTTTATGAGCATGTTATTATTCACACTCCTAGTAGCAACAATCTTAATATTAAGTTGGAATTTAATGGGAGATCGTTTGAATATAAAATGAGGAATTTTAGAGAGGACTTTGGATTGTCTAGTAATGGTTTTGCTAGTTATGCTTTTGATTTGTGGCCTCCGGCGGATGAGATTGAGTCGGCGGCGGATGTGACCGCTATGTTGAATAATGGTCGGAGATTTAGAAATGGGTATCGAAAGAAAGGGGTAGTCGATACTGTGCCATGCTTATACATGCTGGCGGGAGGCAAGGTTTGTTAATACATATGTGAAGTCATTGGTTCAGTGGGTTCTCGGGATAGGAGGAATCAGTAGGGTTGTAGATTCTTTGACCTACAAGTTTTGCTTTGCCAGCGGATCAACCTTCCTATCATTATTGCCTTCCCATGGAGTCACTCTATGTGCAATACTAGGCGACCGCTCTTGCATATGGGATGCTTATTACACACATAATGGAGTCTTGGGGAGGAGATAGAGATGTTCCCAGAGAGTGCAGCCATTGGTAGAGCACATATGATTACCAAAGACTACTTTAAGAATTGTACAATTGCGTTTCACAATAATCGTCTTTGGTGGAAGTGGGAGGCAAAATTGGCAAATCGAGGATGGGAAGCAATCCAAACCGTGATGGGGAGGAAATGGTTTAAGAGTTGATGACTTGGAGGATCCGGTATTTCGGATGATGAAGATGTTGATAATGATGATTTCGAAGATGATGGGATGATGATAATGATGGAGTAGGTGGTGATGATAGCGATGTGAGGCTCCTCGTAGGCGAGGAGTAAGATGTTCAAGACCACACAAGGCTAAATGAGATTTCAAGGAGGCCTTGACCATAGAAGATAATCAAGTGCTTCTCATAAAAGGTCAGAAGCTCATCAAGGAGAACAAGAAACTTAAAAGATTAGTGTAAAAGGAATTATGAAATTCCTTTCTTGCTGGAGAGAAAGTAATGAGAAGATGAAGGCCAACAAGAAGTATTTAGTGCATTCGGATGGCGAGGCCGAGTTGAGATACCGCCGGTGGCGGGTAAATGCATCCAGTCTCTTCGCATCCGACCACTTCTTCTCACGAGGATTGGGATTGAAATTATCTATTGATGATGATAGGCGGATGGCATGGGATCATTCTTCGACAAAGGCGGCGGTGGTCAGAAAGATAAACTAAATGACTTTGATGGCTTGCGCACTAGAATTATTGTGTGTTGCTTTATTTATGCCTTCTTTATTCCTAGTTTTATACCCCTTTTGTGATGATCCCAAAGGGAGTTGTAATCAGACTTATGCTTGTGTTGTGTTTAAACTTTGGTTGTTGTGTCTTAAACTTTAGTTTACTATGGTTTTATTGGTTTTCTTTACAACTTGATATGAATCTTTGGTTGTTATAGTAGCTTTGTTTGATGCTTAATTATCTATCTTATACAATGCTATTATATTGAGCTTCGTTGTTTATATCATCATAGTTTGTTATGGTTCAATATTCATAAGAAAGCAGGAATCTTATGTTGAGAAGTGTTGCCTTTTTTGTCTTATATTTCCTTCCCTAGCGTAAGTCAATTTGTTATCATCAAAAAGGGGAGTTTGTTGAATAATGGTATTCCATTGAACCTATTTTTTGAAGATAACAAATTGTTTTGTCGAACTAATCTAGTTTTCAGTGAACATGTTTTCGGTTTTATTTCTTAATATGTTCAAGCGCTTAAAATGTTGATCGGGATGTTCGGGCTCATGGATGAGTCTATCAAAGCGCCAAAACCTTTCGGAGAGGTCGTGTTCTTTTATTGTTTATAGGCGTTTGTGAAACTCTACACTCTAGTATATTGTCGTTTTTAAATATGTGAGTAATGACTTTTGCGATTTAATCTAATTGTGTTTAAATCGATGGTCCGTAATTTCTAATCCAGTATAGATTGATTCGTGGTTAAGAGTCTCATACAAGTATTTGTGTCATTTCGTTTTAGAGAATTGGCGTGGCTTGATCTTTATTTTAGAAAAGAAAATTCGAACCATGTCGAGACCCCATCCCGGAAGGGTTCATGATCCCGATGATCGAGACCTCATCGAGACCCGCAGTGCCGATATGTTCCCGATGATCGAGACACGACCTCTCGATAGAATCCTATACGAGCAGGCTTTTGACCGTTGCCTACGATCGTCGGTGGGCTCGCCGAGACCCCACAGTCTCGATAGAGGTCACGATCTTGGCTAACACCGACTTAAATTTTGTGCACTATATAAGCCTCCTCTTTTCAAAACCTAAACAACTTTTGCCAATCTTTTTAAACCTAATTTCTGAGCATTCAATTGATTGAAAATTCAAAAAAGCAAAAAGTCATAACTCCTACATTTAATACGTCATTATCTTTTGTAGAGAGTTTCCTAGTTGTGTGATATTTCCATTTCTCAATCATTTATTGTATTGAGTGAAATCCTTGTGTGGGAATCATAGGGTTCTTTGATACAGGTTGAGTGTGTTCTTGGGTTCTAATCAAGGTCGTTAAGTCGAAATCCTTAGCGGGTAACTTGGGTCACTTAGTGGAGGCTAGGTGTTTGATATGGGCTTGAAGAGATTTGCTTGTGTGTATTCAAACATTTCCTCCAAGTGCGATTTATCTTTTCAAAATCAGTTGGAAAGCCGGCCAGTCGAAGCGTGGGGAACCGAAGCTCGTTTTCTTCTTTCTTGCTAGAGTCTTTTTATCATTCTAAATCAATTTGATTATTATATTGTTGACTAATCTTTCGAGCCAGGTAGTAAATCTATCACATTAATCTTTATTATCATTGTGTATTAATTCGCATTCTTAAGATTAAAACTGAAAAAGTTAATATAGTAACTTAAAACCTTATTCACCCCCTCTAAGGTTAAATCTAGGCTATGAGAAGTAGTTGGGATCAAGAGCTTTCAAACTTGATGTTATGGTCGTTCGAACAACCTTGAATCCCGTCAATAGTTGGGATCAAGAGCTTCCGAGGTGGTAAAACTTATTACGGCAAAGAGGTCATTTCGAGCAGTTCAGTAGGAGATCTAGTGCTCCGAGCAAGACAGGCCTCCGCTCATGGGAAAATCGGAAAGTTGGAGTCTCCTTGGGAGGGACCTACATCATCCGGAGGATAGTGGGCCGATCACGTATGTGGAGACACTGGAGGAGACATAATCAGAGATGTGGAATGTTTGTCATCTAAGGAAATACTATGTGTAAGCCCTCTCTTGTTATTTTTTTAGGAATGAAAGACTTGCCTTTAAAAAATTTTAGTTAGATTCGAATATCAACTATGCAAGGTTTCCATGGGCGGAGCCCCAAAAACAAGATGGTAAAAGTCTATGAAAGTGTTTGAGTAGCACAAAGAGCCTAACCGTAAGAGACCGAGATTGCTCACCAGTTGGAAGGTCAGGAGGTGAGCCCAGGCCAACATGGAGGACTAAATACCAAAGAAAAATTAGAACTAAAAAGGATAAAGGTAAACAGATACGTATGAAATAGGACGGAATAAACAAGCGCAAGAAGAGAAAAGAAGATTTATATTAATAACCCCCACTTTTGAGAATACACATATTAGAAAAGAAAAAAAAGAAAAACCCCTAAGGCCTTGGAGGGAGAGAGGCTAGGGTCGAGGAGGGGCGATTTGTCCATGAAACCACTCAGCAGGAACCGGGCCTCCTTTCTGCCATAGCGAGTTGGGGGACTGGTCCCAAAATGAAAAACAAAGTCCGCCAAGGCGGAGCTACGGCACTATGGTTCCCGGAGGGTACTCCGGTGATAGCGAGCAAATGCCGTCTCTTTCCCTCCCGGTCGGCAGGCGGCGAAGGCTGTGACCTCGCTCGCCCGGACGGATGTCCGTAGTCGTTTACACCGGCCCGTCCTCGATCTTACTCCCGGCGGGCGGGGGCTCGCTCCGGGAGAATACACTTCTCCAATGTGATCACCTTGGCACATTCGGTTAATTCCTCCTCAATCTAGTGGAGGCGGTGAAGTCGGGGAGTTGCTTGGTTGGCGGGGCTAGCGATGTGGAGGTTGCCTGAAAAAGAAGAGAGGTCAAGCAAGGCCAAAGGATGGAGTAGAAATAACAAAGAAGTGAAATTGAACTTGCAGCTGAGAGCCGGAGACCTCGTGGGCCGGCGAGGGCCGAGGACCCGGCTCGTGGCCTACATCTCCGGTCGAGGATGGGAGGAAAAAGGGAGTTGTAGGCGGCTTTCACACAGGGGTGTCCACGAGGCTAGGATAGCTGGAAGCGGGCCTTACTGAAGTAGGGGAGGAGAAGGATAAGCAGTATGACTCCCCGTAGACCTCGATGCTTTTTGAGGGGAGAGATGGCTTAAGTTCTTGATGCGTTTTGTGCGTTCCATGGAGAAGTATAGCAACTTGATAAGAGGTGTAGAAGGGGTTGGTGAAAGAAGAAGAGGTAATTGTGTAGAATGGAAGAGTAAGGATAAAGAAAGCCGAATGCAAGCCCCCTCATGAAATTTATAGAAAGATGTTCCTTTTCAAATTCAAATCGTTGGCGGTAATGAAGGGAGAGTCGGGCTGGCGTTACCGGGCAATGATTGCAAGGCAAAGAAATGGTTGAAATGCCTCGGGGAGGTGAAATGCACGACATACGCATGAAAAAGCGTAAGGATCCTAGTTGGTATGCGTTGATGCGAAGACCCTGATATTCCAGATCAGGCCATGAAAAATGGAAAGTGCAGGCGTATGATAATCCCATGAATAAATAGAAATTTGGTCGAGAATCGGTCCAAGGAGATTGGGCTCCTCGTAAATGGACGGACTAATAGCCGAACTCGAATAGATGGACCTATGCCACATAGATAGGCCATGGGAGAAGCTTTGTGCTGAAGGGCTGAGCCGTCCAGTTCGGTTATGGAGGAAGAGGACCGTTAGTGGATAACGCACAAACGAGCTCAACTAAGGAGGCAATTATGAGGAGCATTCAAGATCATAATTATTCGACTCCTTGTGAAGCGAGCAACCGTTATCATTCAATAATAATGGGCAACAAAGAGCTCGGCCCAGATGCAGGCATTATAAAGTAAACCTTGAGACTAATCAAAGTAAGTTCACTTTGATACCCAAAATCTATTCTGAGAAACCTTACTAAAACCGATCTCTTCTTGACTTGATCGTCGAGTGTTTAATTTGAGTATTTCAGTCTTTTTTGCGGGCTTTTTCATTTGGATCAAGGCGTGTCGAGCGCAACTTGAATGACATTAATCGGTCCACTATCAAAAGCGGGACGAATGCCGTCACCATATTGCGTTATCACAAAAGCGTGAAAAAGCAAATCTAATACATGTAATTTAGAATTTATCTCTGTTAAAAAAGAATTATTCAATTTGATTGGGGGAATTTGAATGGGTAGTTGAGGGAAATTTGTCTGAGTCATTGATCGGACTAGTATCCATATTAAGTTAAGAAGCTTCTTAAGCATATGAATATGAAGTCGGGCAATAGTACATTTTATCTTTTTGATGATTGTGCTACGAATGAAAACATTAATATATTACAATTGAGAAAATACAAAATGCTTGGGTTTTTGATTTATAGTGTCTTTCCGTGGTCTCGGAGAGATGATACTGAAATGTGTGTCTTTGATTCATGTATAGTTTCTAGTTGTGATCGGTCTTATCCCGAGGTGTGCATTCCCGAATCCTTTTGGTTGGGTTTTCGCTGCTGAGGCTTCGGGATGCGGAGGATGTCGTCGAGGTGGTTGTGGTTGTGCCCGCTCCTTGCCAGTGGTTACTCCGACTTGTGAAGTTCCTCCTTGCTCCATGGTCTTTTCCGTGATGAAATCCAGGGGGCAGGTATTACACAGACCACGGCCGATCGTAGCCACTTCGATGCCTAAGTTAGTTCGGGTGTTTTAAGAGCTAATGAACAGTAGAGTTATTCAGTTTAGCCTTACCTTCAAATGAAGGCACATGATGGGTATTTATAGGAAATACTTGGGGGTCTAGGTCCCTTAAGATGTGGACAAGTGTCACGATCCTAAGCCTGATTTGACTTAACGCTTTGAGGCATTGCCCATTGGATCTTCTTTATAATGGGTCATTAGTCCATTATTCATTTTCTAATTAATGTCCATGCTCAGTAGCCCTTTTAATCTCTAAAATTCCAACACATCATTTCAAATGGTAGTGGAATTGAAAACTAAAATCCTCGCCTTAACCGCTTGGAGCCATCTTTATGGCATGGAAAATCCAAGAGACTATGATCACCATATAAAAGGTATGTTTCTCCATTTTCTTTCACTTCTTCACTTTTCTTCTTGTTATTATCATCTACTTCTCAAAGTAACAGCAAGTTCCCTTTTTCTCTGCAATTTTCAATTTTATACAACTATCAATCTCTCACGACTTATTCTCCATGGGGAGACCGAGCCTGATCCTCACAGCGCGACTGATATACCGAGTTATTCACGCTCGAGTGGTGCGTTTGGCTAGGTTAGTTGCCCGAGAAGTCGGTGGTGTTTATAGTTTAATATTGAGACCTATTTCTTTTCATATATCTGCATCTCCGCAGTATATTATTCTAATCGCGAATTTTCATGGATTCCTCGTTGTGCTATCGGCATCGATCTTCGCTCCTACTTGGAACCACTCTTGAAAGTCTACATCGACGTATTTCCATGTCGAGACCTCAATAGGTTTGTCGGGGTCTATTTTGAAGCGTAGCCAGAAACCCTTGTCTCACTCTACAACTTGGAGGATTCTCAAAGCACTGGATGTGCAACCTCTTAATTTATGAATGAGACCTCACTCAGGAGACCTCACGTTCCCCGAGGCCTCTAAGGGAAAACCTCCAAGATCCCCTAATCTTGAAGTGAAGTGAGAGCCAAGGCGGTTCCGGGCTCGTGGAGCTACCAAATGAGGCGAATCATGCGCTATAGGTTTCACGAGGAGGTGAAGACCCGTATCCACACAGAAGGGGAAAGCGTAGATGCTCCTCTTACTCGATCAACCACTCCCAAGAAGGTGAGTCGAGGATAACTCGACTCCACTTCGAGACACCTCTTTATTTCGAATTTTTCGAATTATGGGCTCCGACTCCGCATCCCACTGAATTTGACGAAGTGTTGGTGACAGATAAAGCCCAAGATTCGGTGATGCCCTTTCTGGAGTCTTCAGTGTGGAGTATGCTTTGTTGTGAGAGTCATCCCAATATAGCCTGTTTAGTGTGGTATACAACTTCATCCTTGGCTCCTTAGGTTATTTCATGCATGAGCACCGCCTCACATAATTTTCTTTATACAAAGTTGGATAAAGTGGAGAGTGGTTTAGGTGTCGTTGTAGGCACACATGAGGTTCGAGCTCATTAGTCATTATCATTGCCTCACTCTCCATGAAGATTACATCCAAGACTTAAATTTGAGATAGAGAAGCTAAAGGAAGCCTCGGCTTCTTCCCACGAAGTTTTTGTGATGAAAGACGTCTTTGTTCAAATTTGGTTTAACCAAGGGAGTATGCAAATTTCCCAGCATACCTCGCTTAAGTAAGTCATATCTGTTTGTCGGTTCTTTGGTTGCTACCTTTCCTCCTATGTTTTTATTCCATAAGTCTTTTCTTATCTTTTAGTATATTTCTTAATACTGAATCACTCCTGGTGTACATTATTCTCGCAAGGTCACCTTTAGGGTTGTGAGTTGAGGAAGAACCCTCGGCTAAGGTGACTAAAGAAAAAGCCCTTGAGAGAGTCTTCGAGGTTCACAGCCAAACAAAGAAGTCTCGGAAGGCTTGGTCTCGGAGGATGCTCCGGCTAAGGTATTACCGAGGGCTTTACACTCTGCGCTTCAACCTTTCTCCCGCTATATACTCATCCTCTGGACATCCCCAATCACCCTCTTCACAGTTCGGGTCATCACAGTCCTCCTCCTTCTTCTTAACTACGATGATGATTCTTGCATTTCTAGCAGTTTCTTTCGGAGTTTCCATATACTCTCCCTTCGAATTTATAAGCATGGCCCAGGAAACTATATCCAAGAAGAGTCCCTGGCTTCCCTGCTTTATTGAAGAATTATTTGTTGAAGAGAGGGGCATGGAGGATTATGGTCGCAACTCCTTCGTTAATCACGATGCCTTTTAAACTTCCATGCTTAACGTATTTCTTCCTTAGTGCTTGAATTCTTTATTATTGTTTACTTCCTCTTGGGCCGAGTCTTACTTCTTTGTCTTTGTAGTCCATGTAGTGTGTAGGGGCTTTCTTAAAATTGAATGAATGTGAAGAGTCCCAGCGCCTCGGAAGCATAGAAAACTTCTTTGGAGAAGCGTCGTAGAAGTCACGGAGAGGGATGGCTTCGGGCTAAGCTGAGGATTTCAAAGGAGCCAGGCGTAATGGGCTCGTGAAATCCAAATCGATCTCTTCCAAATGCGAGGTTGACTTGGCGGCTTCGAGAGTTCTACAAAGAGGCCGGGGTCGCGTCCGGGAGCTCAGGTGCCAGTAGTGGTGCCTAGGAGGCTGGCTATCTCGTGGAAGAGTTGAAGGAGACCTCCACCCAAAGCGATCATAGCCGACTTCAAGGAGAGTCAAAACTAAAGGACATCCTTGTGGATGGCCGTCTCCCATAATGAGGAATTATAGTCTCGAGATCTCAGAAGTTTGATAGTGTTCGCTCATGTTTCTGAGTTGGTGGAGAGAACACTTCGGAAGATGCGTGATTCCTCTTCCCAATCCCGGGGAAGTAATCATGGCCGGTGTTGATCACGTGATGATGATCTCGGGGCCGATGAGGAGGGTGATGATCGCGTCCTTTAGACTCGAGAGCTTATTTTGTGTTTTTGTCAATATTTTGTACATCTCCTCGGGCTCTAGTAGTGCGGTGCCGTTACTATGTAACAGCTTTGTTCGGTAATAGTTACACACTTTCTTCTTTTGTTGCAATTTTTATTCTCTGACTCTTATCTCTTTATTCATCGCTTTGTTCTTTTTCTTTATCTTTTCCTTTTGTAAATGTTATTTGTGATAACATAACACACAGTATCATTCTTTTTTTTTTTTTTCTTAGGAGGAATGATTTCGTGATGGTGTCGCTATACTCCTGGTACCTCGGTTCATCACATTGTCGCTCGGGTTTCCTTTAGGATTAAGTGATCTTATTAGCGAGCCGGGTGATCGATGCATGAGACCCCTTGATGATCAGTCGCTCGGGTTTCCCTACTAAATTGATAGAGTTAAGTTATCTTATTCAGCTTGACGGGTGATCGATTAGCGAGGACCCGCAGTGATCTAATACACTCGGGTTTCCTCTAAATTGATAGAGGTTAGTAGTCTTATTCAACTTGACCCGGGTGATCGATTTAGCAGGAGGACCACGAGTGATCAATTCACTAGGGTTTCCTAGAATTGATAGAGGTTAGAGTGATGCTATTCAACTTGTCTCGGGTGATCAGTTAGCCCCGGAGGACAACGAGTGATTTTATTCACTTTCGGGTTTTCCTCAAATGGAGCTAAGTGATGCTTTATTCACTTAGATTTTCTTGCTTTATTAATGAATTCTCTTTGCTCAAAAGGTTTCTTATTTCCAAAAGGCACTCTTGTGCTCCGTCAAACTGTATCTCAAAAGAATGCATTTACAAAGGAGGAAATCCTATCATTTACGGCACTAAGTATAATATGTGTTTTTAGAGATAAATCCCACATCTGCATGTATGCGTGATGATCTTTCGAGAGCTCCTCTGAATTCATAAGTCCACAATGCCAGCGGCTTCGTCTTACTGCAGACCGCTTCATAGGAGTTAAACTTGTCTTGCTTTTTGGTTTAGCTTTGAAGAGCCAAAAACCGCGAGGTCTTGTAACAGGCGCCTAATTATGACTCTTGGTTAGAAAATCGTGCCATCAATTGTTATACCTGCAAATGTGTGTCTTTATTAATCAATTGTCTTTTCCGGTGGTCTCAGGAGAATGAGGTAAGAAAATGTGTCTTTTATTCATCTATAACTTTCTTTGGTTGTGATCAGAATTCTTATCCAGTGTGGGTTCCCCGAATCCTTTGGTTGGAGTGCCTCCTTTGCTTTGGGTTTAGGAATGTACACAGACATGATCCCGAGTGGTTGTGGTTGTGGCTTTACTCACTTGCAGAGTGGTTACTCAGGGTTGTGAGATTCGCCATCGCTTTCGATAGTGCTTTCCATGATGAAACCAGTGGGGGGAGGGGTTGGTGTGCACAGACCACTTGATCGAAGTCGATCATGCAAACTACTCCAGATCTTTAAGTTAGTTCGAGATTGTTTTAAGGTAATGAGCAGTAGAGTTATTCAGTTTAACTACGGCCCCGAATGAAGGCACATGATGGATATTTATAGGAAATACTTGGGAGTGCAGGTAAAGCAAGATGTGGGCACAAGTGTCGCGGTCCCAGGTCTTGTTGGCATTTAGCGTGAACATGCTGGGTGGACGTGTGCTTTATAATGAGTCATTAGTCCATTATTCCTTCTCTAATTAATGTCCATATCATTGATGATAATAACTATGATGCAAACGTGTCCCAATTGGAAGGTAGAGATCCGATTACAATACCTATCTCCTTGTCCGAAACCAAATGGAGAAATGAACAAATAAAGGCAGAAAGCAAAGGTGGTTGGTTGTTAAGACATAGCAATGCTCCACTTGTTAGAAAGCAACTTAACAAGGTGGTGGACCAATCACCAATCCATCCACGAGGCCGTTGTTTTGCTCACCTCACTTTGGGGCTACTTCTGGCCTCTTGTGCGTTACCACCAACATAACACCAAGTCAACAACTACACTTTTACCATCACATTCTTTTTTAAATGTTACAGACTGTTCGTACTACATTATATTACTATTAAATGAAACTACTCATTTCTATATTACTCCATTATTAATTGTAACCAATCATTAGTTTCTATAACAATAATGCATTGGATTACATTTTCTGAGTGGTTCAAGGCTTCAACTATAAACTCCAAATATCTTATGTTCACATGTGACCTGTAGAATCTTTCTTACGTAACTTCCTATAAACTTAAATACTTAAAAAACTGAGTGTTTTTTATACATTTCAAAGACGAGTTTGAGGTTCAAAGAACTACTACACACCATTCGTTTTGTTCTTCCAATTGGTATGTTACGTGAGGGTCAGTCTGCATTTTGTTTAAGAATGCAGTTTTTGTTGTTTTAATTTCAACACTTTGTACTTGCCATCTTCCATTAAGTTCCATCAGTGAAGTCATCCTCCATGGCTCCATGTATTTAATTTTTCCAGTCTTGAAATGAACGCTCTAAATTTCATAGAAATGATTCTTGAGTTATCAACGAGTATAGCCTTAGGAGCTGGGACAGAATCAGGATTTAGGATCACGGGGTCAGGGATGACGATAAACACGCACGCAAATAGTTAGAAGTCAAAATGATACAACTTCAAACTTACGTTTGAAACATTTCACAGGGGGGCAAGTGTATGTTGACTTGTCTCTTTATCACTATCACTGATTCACTAAGATAAGTAGTATTTTACAGATAAGGTAGTGATCAGTTGCTGATTTAATTTTGAGTTGATTTTGTTGTGCAGGATATATTCATGGAAAGAATATACATTACAACCATATTGATTGGATTTTGGATTCAATCATCTCTGTTGGTATCAGCTGTTGCAGATACCAAGCAATTGAAACTATGGCCAATGCCACAATCAGTTAGCTATGGACATGAGAGACGTTATATTGGAAAGGAATTCGAGCTTAAGACTGAAGGAAGCAAGTACAATGATGGCTCTTCAATTCTCAAGAATGCTATTGTCAGATTACTTGATGTCGTCCCAGCAGGTCATGTCATTGAGGCTAACTTCTCCAGTTTCAATCCATCTCACATTTTGAAAGGAATCAATGTTGTTATTCGCTCATCGAATGATGAGGTCTGGTACTCTGGTTTACTCAATACTCCACTTCCTCTCGACTCGAGCTTTATCATGTCTTCGAATATGTCAGATGTTTATAGTTTGACCTTTGACAGTAACATTTTTTATATATTCGGCTTCATTCACTGTTGTAGCTTCAATATGGAGTTGATGAATCATACAAGTTGTTGATCTCAGCTCAAGGCGATCTTGTGAATTTGGAGGTGTGACTTAACCTAACCATGTTGTACTCTTTTGTAATTGTGATTTCCAAGTATTGATATGTTTATCTGCTTGTGTGAAGGCAGAAACAATATACGGGGCTCTTCATGGACTACAGGTCTGGCCTAGTAAATATCTGGAGACCTGGGGAAAATGATCATTAAATGTTGAATTGAAATAATTAGGAAGCAAATTTAATAGTCTGCTTTTACTTGTTTTGTTAAGACTTTCAGCCAGCTTTGTCGTTTTATTTCGAAGACGAGGGCAATTGAAGTGCATCAGGTCCCCTGGATCATCGTTGACGAACCAAGATTCTCCTATCGAGGGCTTTTAATAGGTGAGATGCTAGCTTCTTTCTCTTGGTTGAAGTTTTTCACTGAATGAACAGCTGGAAATTTGTGAGCAAGGCTTTTGGAGTGCGAACTTTACCACTTTGATATATAATAAGTAGTTACTTATCATAGATGATAAGTAAACTTTGAAGTTCCATAGAATTCTCATAAGTAACTATCTGTACAAAATGGAACTGCTATCCCTTAAAAATGTCTCGAATTCTGTTGATTTATCTGAAACTCATCTTTGTCTTGCAATACTACTAACTCAGACAAAAAAGTAAGAGAAAATACACACACAAACACCAAATAGACAAAAACGAAGACATGCATGTTTCCAATTTCTAATGGCAACCAACGTATGCCTATTAGGTAATAAGAAACACGGAGTATAAAACTGCAAACTTGAGATCATCGATGTGCAGGACTAAGTCAATTGACTGTTATGAATTCTTGTAACCATTTACCATATCTCTATAAACAATTTCTGTTTTAACAAACTATGCTTGGTGGTGCAGATACTTCAAGGCACTATCTACCCCTACCGGTCATGAAAAAGGTCATTAATTCTATGACCTATGCAAAGCTGGTAGGCAGTGCCAAACTCTCATGGTTGTTATAATTTCATATCCATTGTTTGTCTTTCCTGTAGTTTGTTCAAATTATGACTTCCTGGACTACTTGAGAAAGTTCAAGCATGCATATTCATGTAGTTGCATACTTACTTGTGCATATAGATTGCATATCCTGTTTCTATGTTCATAGAGATTTCTTCTTCCTTAACATTTAGTAATTTATCTAATTCTTTTGAAGGCCGTGGGGTTGATTTGTAGTCTGACGGTTGTTTGCAAGGTCAATGATGTTAGATTGATATAATCTGAAGATGTTAATTGATCTCATTTGTGGAGCTTGCAGAACGTTTTGCATTGGCATATTGTTGATTCACAATCATTCCCTCTTGAGATACCTTCACTACCAAAAATGTGGAATGGTGCTTACTCCAGAGAAGAGCAATACACAATGGCAGATGCGGCTGAAATTGTAAGGCAAGAAATCATTATTTATTTATTTATTATGGTTGTTCTTTGCAGTCCACCTGGAAGGTTTTATTCTACCAAGGTGAGACTGGGCTCTCCCTATAAAGTTTTAGCAATTGATATATTCATTACATATTCTCTATAACTCTAAACTCTTTTTATAACTAATAATTCAGTTATGCTCAACAACGAGGAATTAATGTGTTGGCTGAAATTGATATCCCGGGACATGCTCGGTCATGGTAAAATGATTATTTTGACCTTATATTTCTTTGGTTAAGTTGCAAGTCATGTATAGTTGATTCAAATTGTCATCTTCGACCCTATGTATAGGGGGGTTGGTTATCCTTCCTTATGGTCATCAACCGAATGTAAAGAGCCACTCGATGTCAGTAATGACTATACCTTCAAGGTGATAGACAGCATCCTTTCAGGTGGGTTATTGGCATTTCACACACATTCCATATGCACTTCAAGAGGGGTAATCATAATGTAAAAAAATAATTTTGTTTGATCAGATTTTAGTGAAGTTTTCAAGTTCAAATTCGTGCACCTGGGAGGCGATGAAGTCGATACAAGTGAGATTTTCCTCACCAACAAATATAATGTTTGGCTTTTTACATGTCAATTCGAACATTTCATACACAAGTACACAAATGGAACTCATTTAGTAATGAATGAATGCAAAACATAAGATTCCTTGTGAGATCATATTGCACTTCGAATATATCTTCACATCCAACTGCACTGGATTACTTGGACAAAGACAAACTTAAAATTGAAATTTCGTTCTTGTAACACTTATTTGTAATAATCTTCAATTCTTCATAATGATGATTTGACTTGACCCTTCTCTTGCTGTGGTTCTACAACACTATAACCCTACTTTAAAGAAAATAAGACATTCCATTTTTGTGTAAATAAATGCAGGCTGCTGGACTTCAACACCTCATATAAACAAATGGTAACATCTTAAAGACATCCTGATCACCTTACCTCTTTAAAAAGAGAACTAGTTTTGGGGTTATGTTATTAACTGCATACTCTAATCAGACTAACACCATTGATAAAGTAAGCATATAGATCTCTTATTTTGTGACTTATGCTGTAGGTTGCAGAAAAATAGACTAAATGCTTCGGAGGCCTATCAGTTCTTCGTCTTGCGAGCACAGAAGATTGCTCTGGCACATGGTTATGAAATAATAAACTGGTAGAAACCAACATAAATATAGTTGTTTGTCTGTTCATACCTACATCTATAGAGAATGATTGCATATTCTAATAATGACCATAGAGGCGAGCACTTGAAGCACTTGTAGGTTCTTCTGTTCTTTTTACTTTTTAAAATCCACATCAACTGATCATTTGTTGTTCTCGTCTGCTAATCTTTTCATTGCTGCGTCCACTGGTTCTTGCTTCTACTGACTTGTGGCGTAAATGATTATTTCATAGGGAAGAGACGTTCAATAATTTTGGTGACAAGTTGAGCCGGAAAACAGTGGTCCACAACTGGTAAGTACTGCTGAGCTAAGTAGCATCTTTTAGTTGTACTTGTAATTAAATGTGCTTGATTGGAAAAATGCCTTACTACATGAGCAGGCTCGGAGGTGGTGTTGCAGAGAGGGTAGTTGCATCCGGGTTGCGGTGCATTGTGAGTAACCAGGATAAGTGGTACTTGGACCACTTGGATGCAACATGGCAAGGTTTCTACTCCAATGAGCCTCTAACTAACATTACAGACACCAAGCAGCAGGCACTAGTGCTTTGGTGGCAGTTACAATGTGTGAGCATATAGATGGATTCTCATTGAGCAAACAATATACTGCCGCTGCAGGTACTATATATATATATATTTTCTAATGACAATAACAATACAAGTAAGAATCTACGACGCTCATACTAAATCAATTGATCATAATTTCGATAAAATGACTTATTAATGCACCGGAAGGTCAATATCAATCAATATAGGCCGGTGTTCAATACCTTTCGCAAGTGTAATCTGTATCACTTGAACCATATATACGTGGTTAACATGTGCCTCAACCGTAGACCTACAAAACGTCTCAAAATCAATTAGTTTGGTGAGTTCTTAATAAAAGAATTTGATTTGTTCTGCTTTCTAAATTGTTGTTGATCTGATAATGTGCAGAGAGACTTTGGACACCATATGATAAGCTAGCAAAGGATCCAAGAGAAGTTGTTGGAAGATTGGCCCATTTCAGATGCCTGTTGAATCAGAGGGGTGTAGCTGCTGCTCCATTGCTAGGACAAGGTCGAGTAGTCCCATCAGAGCCTGCTTCTTGCTACAACCGATAATGTCTCTCTTCGAATTGCTTCCTTCAATGAGAAGAAGCAAAGTACCAGCATGGCAGTCCGATGAGTTATATTCTCAAGCACTTGTTGAAAACAATGATATTTTTACTTTTTGTACCATTATTTTCTTTTTATTCATCTATATCTCTCAACATAAAGTCAAATAGCCATGTGTTTATTTCTTTTTTTACACTATTAATTATTAAATTATCTTTCATGTATGAAAATTACACTAATAATAAAATTAGTACGGAGTACATATATTATGAAAAGATACTAATTTCTTCTCTCTAAAAAATAAGAAAAATATACCTCATAACACATCCAAATCTCTACAATATAAAGTTTCTAATATAATTATATATTAATACATTCGAAAGTTACATGCAACTATCATTGGCCTTCAACAACATTTACTCGAACAGGACTATAGTATCATGCCATCACATTGCTGCGCCATTTATTCTTTGTTTCCTATCATTATCAGTATTTCAAATAAGCCTCAATATATTAATTACCATACTATTATTATCAAGTTGGTTTCAAATAATTCCTTCCATGCTTCGTTCTCTCCTGGGCAGTTAAGTCTCCATACTATTATCATTATTAATTTTGTTTTAACTTACTTTCTATTTCTACAGAACGATATGTAATTATAATAGCATCCACATGCAAATAATATAATATCTGAGGTCTAATATTTGAGGTTAGTATTATTTACTACTCCATATAGTATGTTCCGCTAAACATAACTAATTACCTAATTATTTTGTATCAAATAAAACACGAACATGCATAAATAAGATCCTAATTAAACTTATCTATATATATATATATCTATTATGGAGTATAATAATAATAATAATAATAATAGTTTCCCAACTAATCAAGAGGTTCTACAACACGTTAATACGATTAACGCGATACGAATAATTTATTCTTTATTTTCTTACCAGATGAAAAGAGACGATGGTGTTTGATTGATTATTTGAATAATGTATTTTGGATGTTAATATTATTTCTAATTTTTTTTATTTTACTAAAAATATTGTTATTACACGATTGACATATAGTATTTAAGTTTAAAAATTATTATTTTGTTGAAGCATGTATTAAGAATATTATATATTAATAATTTAAGTAATATTACTAATAAAATTATACTAAATAAAATGTACTATAAAAAATACATTCAAAAAGGAACCTATCGTATATAAAATTGAAAATGCTAAATAAAGTTTCATTATCAACAAAGCGGGAAAGTACCAAAATCACTTTCATAACACTATCATTTAAATAATGTGTTTCCTTTGAGCGCCACGAACTAATCAACAAATTTTACAAATACGCTAAATACGATTAATAACAATTTTCCTCTTTTTTCTCCTTTTGGTCGAGCAAAGTTATAATAGATGCTTTATATCAAGATCTTTCATATTTCAAACTAATTATATTTTCTCGAGTGTAATTGTGTTTGATTATTGATTATTTAAATAATGTAATTTTGAATGTTTCTATTATCACTAAATTTCTTCTTTTTCTTAGATTAAACACTCGTCAGGGGCTTCGTGTTAACTTCAAAATAAAAATAACTGTCAAACATCGCCTGAAACCTCCAAAGAAAAACAAAAATAAACCTTAAATCAGATCTAAAAGAAAGTGTACTAATCGCCAAAACATAGTTTTTCAAAAAAGAAACCAACAAGAATAAGTAAATAAACAATCCATAAAAGTAACACAAAAATACAAAAGATAATATCTACATGCGGCGACCTTCAAGTCTTCGACCAGCAAACATTCAACCAAAGATAACAAGTCAACCGCGAACATAGGGGACACCCCTACTCCTCAAGATTTCATAACGCTGCTAAGCTTTCCATCCACCCTTCATCCTGACGCTGCAAGGATCACAAGCGCTGTTTAAGCGCAGCCTAACCCACCCAAATTACCGGTTTTGTTCATGCCAAACACGACGCCTCCCGACCAAGAACCTCAAAAGAAATAACCCGACCACCATATTTTGTCAAAGCCCACGAAATTCTTCTTTCGCTTTCAGATCATAATGGGTAGTTAAGTAGTTTAATCAGCTTTCCACCTTATCCGAACCTTTAATGTAACACCTCTCCAAAATATGATAAGCATCGGTGTGCTCAAAGATCCAAAGCGTAGGCAAAGTTGGTGCAAAACAAACCCACAACCATAACAATACACCCCTGAGCATCCCGAATGATACCTTCAAGGCCCCAAGCATCCTTAAAAGCACCATCAATATTCACTAAATCAATTTCTGAGGTTTGATCCACATCAACTTCATCGGCTTCCTCGGGCGCGGTTTGAGAGGATGCACATTGAACAAGGCAACCACCTCGAGGTCCCCCTTCCAATGTTTATAATGCAGCATGCCCGAATGGACAATGATAGAAAGGCAATGATTAATGCGCTTGACAATCCCATGAAAGCAATACCGTTGCTCACCATGTTTAGCCTTATTACGAGCCACCCATAATGACCAAAGACTAACACAAGAACGGAAATGATTTACATGACCCTTCTCAGACACAATAAGGCTCCAAGCCTTGAAAACAAGATGGAGCTGAAAGTGAAAAAATCTGGGCTCGCATCCAAAACATCCCAAAGATAACGATCCTGCACTGAATAGCAATTGATCAGCGAGAAATATACTGGCCGAGGCTTCAGATACATCTCAATAACGTTGACATTGAGGCAAATTGATAATTTTTACGGAGAATAGTATCAATGTAGTCAATTTCAAGATTCTCCATCAAAAAAAAAAGACATCTTAGGAATAAGAGAGGCCCACATAGCCGAATAAATAGAGTAAGACTTAGTCGAAACCCGGATCTCGTCAAAAACATTCTGAAACCGAAATCTCATTATTGTGAGCCCACAAGAGGAATATCATCAATATCGTAATCAACTGAGCTCGAGTGATCTTCGCTTATCCGATCCTGGTAAAGCACTAACCAATTCGATCTAAATTCTAAGCCCCATCAAATTGCACTTTAACGTTAACTCGGCTCGAACTCGCAGAGTCGAGTAGGACCACGGGAAGCCTAAGTTAGCCCAACCCGTAACTCATAAGCCCCGCGGCGCTGCCAATGTAAAGCTGCCTCATTTTCCGAATAGCCACCAACCGTTTCCAAATACGAGCTGGAATAAGTGACTTAAAGTACGTGTCGGATTTGTTACATTTCTTTTACAATATTTATCAAGCATATATTTGCTCCACAAGGTGTTACCAGCCCGCAATCTAAACCACGACTTAAACATGCAAGCATCCGAGATGTCCTCCAAAGATCGAAAAATTCAAGCCTCCTTCAAAAGAACTGCACATTCCGACCTCAAATGGACAATTACGCGACATCACCCCAAAGAAATTTGTTCAACATAATTTCAACTTTCTCCGAACCGTGGCTTCATCTTCATAACTCAGGAAGAAATGTAGGAGAAGCTAGAAGAACCGACTGAATGAGAGTTATTCGACCACCAAAGGAAAGACACATGCCGCGGCTAAGTGATCATATTCCGAATTTTTATCCAAAAAGCGGAGTCAAACAAGAAATATCAAGTAATTTTGAAGATCGGAATTGGGGATAGATAAAAAGCGTAAAGATCTCCTAAACCTCACGCTTCAACACCATTTCAGACGAGTCACAGAGCTTATCAAATAATACACGAACTTTTCTCGACGATTAATCACTCCGCCTCAGCCGGGATTGAAGGCGGTCTAACCCTACGATCTTATCGGTAGGCTGCTTAACCCATTACAACAACAAGCGCTATCCGCAGTGCCAAACACGGAACCGAAGACCGGCAGCCTAGAAGCTATGACTAATTTCAAGATTGGGTTGTTCTGTATCTTAGCAGCCCCCAAGAAGATACTCCCGGCACCAATAAATAAAGAAGTAGTGTCACCCCCGACGAACCCCTCGAGGACTCCAAATACCCCGTCAACTCTCGCCATTCAAAGATAATCGGTGAACCACGAATTACCCAATAATATGACATGCATCCTATCACCACACATCCGAGAACCGAATTTATTTAAAAATTAAACGTAAGAAAGTCCCAAGATAACATATCAAACGCCATTGTCATATCGCCTTCGAAGCACATTACTCTAATCTACCTTTGTCAATGCAAGTAACCAACTCGAGCCAAAAAGAATATTATCTAGAATGAAGCCTACCTCGACGCAGTCCCAGCCTGAGAATTCCTAAATAATTCAGTTAAGAGCGAGAGTCTAGAATTCAAGAACTCGTTATACTCTTATTTGTGAAGCTTATAAACCGATAGACGGGAAAGGTTCCGGTCCATTCATATTTAGGAATCAAGGTTATAATAGTGGCAAAACTCCCAGGCAACCAAATACCGTAAAAAGAAGTAGCAAACGGTCTTACTAGACATCCTCCGAGATCAAATCCCAAAAAGTCTGGAAGAAGACCGCTAAAACCATCGAAAGCAGCATCACTATTCTTGTCCATCTAAAAACCACCTCCTTAATTTCCTCTATAGCACAGAACAAGAAAGCATTATCCTCCGCTGATAACGACTAAATACAATGACACTTGCATCCCCACTCCAGGCAATATTATTCTCGAATGCCGACCAAAATGCTTAGCAACCGAATCAAAGAACGCAGCTCTTTATCGCCGATCCAATCCCCATCAATAAGAAAGGGTTAGCAATTGACTTTTTTCATTTACTTACGCCGCTTAACCCGGAGCCGTAGAAAGCAGCTGATTCGTTCCTTCTTTTTAACCCAAATAATACCACTTTTTATTGCTGCATCCTCCTCCATACCAAATAACGCAAAGGGTCGCTCTAGCCTCCCCCAAATTTTCCCTATCACCGCCGATCCAAAAAAGTTTCAAAATTATCCTTTACAAATCATCACCTTCTTCTCATTTCAACCATGTAGAAAATTCCCATTCCATTTTTGAGGCAATTCTCAAGAGGATCTAATTTGTCAGGAAGACAAAAGTAGGTCCCCAACTTGAACCGACTCAGATTTCTCAACAACATCGATTAACATATCATTACGCAGCCCACATATTTTGGAAACGAAAGAACTCCCTAGATCACCATCACCATCCGAAAATCCACAAGCAGTGGACAACGACCGAACCCGCTTTAGCTAAGTGCTGAATATTCATATCGTATCACCGATCAATACAAGCATGGATTACACACAACCCTCAGTTTAACCTCTAAGAAATAGTACCATTAGTCCAAGTAAGAGTTTAGACCCCCACAAAAACCGGGCAAGATTCAAAAAGATTACACTGCCAGACATGAATTAAAAATCACCATAAACATATCATCGTGGAATTACCAATAATCCGCCTCCTCCCCACCACACAAAATAAATCCCATCACAATCCAAAGAAGTACCTTGAGCATAGCACCGAATGTCCGCCCAAAGATTCCGCGACACTCACCACACATGTCGCATAAACCACTAAAGAAGAAATCTAAGTCTTCAGAGTTCAAGTTAATGGACAACCTTCAAATGCCTAATACTTTTGTCTAATTTCCGCAAAACGGTCACCTCAAAACAGAGTTCCAGAATAACCAAATATGCCCAGAAATACTGCAAAAACAATTATCAAAATTAAACTTCTACGAGAAGCTATCAATACTGCATGATTAATCTTAGGTCCGGATAGCCAAAATCAAACTTAAGGATCTTTTGTTGGAGATTTTAATCCTCCCCGCAAGCTGGATCGCTACTCAACCCCCTCAAACTCCATCATAAAAATTTTTATTCGACATTATAGAAAGGTTCAAGAGACTTATCGATAAGTCGCACAGCCACATCCGCACAAGAGTCGGAGTCTCCTCAAGGGCAACACTTTTGGGCACATCCAAAATATCCAGCAGCACAGGGGCGCCGCCACAAGAAAAGCCACATTAATATCTCGTAACATCGATAATCGCAACCTCGACTTTCGTGTTCTCTAGGCCGATCGACTACCTCCCCACACTGAGCCCGCTTCCAAGCCATTCACATTCGGTAACACCTCTCAGACGGCATCTTCGCTATCCACACGCAACGAGTTTCAATCGGTTTAACCCTCACCCAAAACCACATTTGTTTCTTTCCTCGATCCTCGATCAATAGTTAAACTACCATCTTGTCCTCTAATCCAGTCCTCCGTTGCAGTGTTGAATAACATCGCCCTCATTCCACTCCATCTAGACCATTATCTTTGCCAATAATATCGTTTGTATGAAGAAAAGAGTTAGTAGGAAACACATTCCTTTTTGGGGATCACTCACTCTTGTTTTTAGTAAAGCTTTTAATCCACGCCTCGACCACACGACCACGCCCAATGCAAGCGTTATAGCAGTAGATTACTTAACCTCCGACTTTCCTTTCTCGTGCTGACGGCATAAATACGTTAGGAAGATCCCAAGCTATTACTAATACTTGGACTTCTCGTCACATAATACCTTGATATCGATGAAATGGATTTATATAAGGAGGCTCAAGTGAGCCTTTCCTTGTTCCTTATCAAGATCTCGTTGAATCTTCGAGCTTACGTTTCCATGTATTATTATTTCGATCAATAAGGAGTGAACATCATCATACTCAACCATTTGCCAAAAATCCATCAACAACAATACCGATCCTCATCATCAACAAACTAACCCATGTCTCTTCATAAGCGGGTTCGGGAGACATCTAACTCACATACACCGAAAGTCGCACTAAGCTTAACACGATTAACATCAAGGGGAATCAACTCAAAGCGCTACCAATAGAATTAGTACCTAACAAACCGCCTCCTTCGAACAACAAGGTGCGAAATCCATGAAAGTACACCTAAACGGGAGTCAAAGGATTCTTTGTCAGATGAACGCCGAGTCCACTTAAAATTCTCATGTAATGTTAATGAACAGCTCAAACCAAATTTAACAAACAATCTAGTGTAATCTTCCATCAAATCACATTCAATAAAAAGATATTTAGTATCAAAGAGAGAGATATTATACGCACCTTTAAGCTTCAGGTTTTTAAAGAAATCCTTTATGAGTGCATTAGTTGGATGGCCGTGTGAAAATTTTCCATCCAAAACATGTTTCATCATGCTCAAATAACGTTATTTGTCGGACACTTTTTGAAGGCGACAGAACACCAAGTGCATGGAAACGTAAAGCGAAGGTTACTGCACATTAAGTGTCGTACCCAACTTGAAGATGTAATTGATGAATTACCCATAGAGGTGACTTGAGCATAGGAAAGCTTAGGAGCATTAATGGGAATTTCTGATTTTGTAGCATTAGGGTTTTTTTATAAGGTAGCATGTATTTCGGTAGGAAATTCAGCCGGTTCTTGGACGTGGGTTTCAAGGCTATCTCCGGCAGTTTTGGTTGCATGGGGTTTTTCGGTGATAGTGATTATAGGGGTTGCCAACATGGTTGTAGTAGGCTTGTGGTTGTGCGGCGGAACTTGTTGGATGGTGGTTGGCGGCATATTAGGGTTGCGAAGAGGAGCGGATGGATGCGTATCTGGCTTTGTCGTGAAGTTGGTGGGGTGCGTCGCATGAAGGTCAAGAAGGTTGTTGGGCGGCGGCGCATGGGAGTTTGAACTGGGAGCAATAGGTTGCAACGCATAGGAATTTGAATGTATAGCAATATGGTTGGTATAAGCAGTGTTACGTATGGCAATACTGGACTTGGGGAGGTGCAGCGGTGATAGGGCTAGGTTTTCCTGGGTCGGACGAAAGCCTTCATCCACCATAAAGTCATGCGGCGGCGGGCTTGAGGTATTTTTGGAATGCGGTGCATAAGCTAGGGCAAAAGTATTGGTGGTTTGATTAGTTTCTATGAGAGGATTGGAGGAGGTTTGCAGCGGCGCTTGGACGCGTTGTGAATGCATACTACCTTCCTTGATGGAGTTTGGCGGAGGAGATGTAGGGTGTTGCGCGGAGGAAGAAGGGAAACAAGGTTCCATTACAAACGGTGATGTGTATTATTATTATTTATTATACAATCACAATCTGGTAATGTAGACCATTATGAAATACGTGCTTGCATCTTAGATGATTAATAATCAACTAATCTACCAAATTCAAACAATTAAAATTGTACATATGCAATTGAACAGAATGTGATTGAGAAAACTTTTACATAATCGGCCATCCTTCAATTTTAATACTGCCTATTTGATTTAAATCATAACAATCCAATTTACTTGACTTTATGATATCCATGGTACCTACCCTTCTTATCTATTGTGAAGTAGTATATAGAGTTTGGACTTCATTCATGGGTCAATTCTGAAATAGCCTTTTTGTTTTTCGTACTATGTGATGCTCCCTTACACACTTAGGCGGGGGAGCCTCTTCAGAGGCATTGGATCATGTTGATGTATGATATTCATAGGCTCTTTAGTTTTCTTTCATGTATCAGATTATCAGCAATCATAGGCAGTTGCGTAGTCTATATGGAGAAAATGAGCAGATTTTACGTCTTGGTTCAAATTCAATAACACAGGCAAGAATACATTTTCAGTAGATAAAGGCAGGACCACCCTTAATGTGACATTTTCACCAAACCATTTTTAAGCAAGAAATCTTAGAAACAAAATAAATGTTTCTTGTAAATAAATGTTTAATGTCCTTTTTATCAATGTGTACCACCAAATGCAATTAATTACAGCTATGTCATTTGTCTGTTTGTACTAAGTAGCTCTCGACATAACTAGCATCAAAGTAACTGATCCTATTTATAAATGACATCAGTACACAACTTTTTCTCTACAAATAAATAAATTCAAGGCTTTGAAAGAGGAGCATCTCACTTTCCAAATGGTTCGGAAATGTGAACTATTAGGGGTTACTTTTCGTTGCATTCGACAATTTCTTACTTAATTAGTTAACTATGGAGCACAATGAGAGATTAGTCAATTAGATTAGTGATCAACATTATTGAGAATTAGTAATTTCCATAATATATATGAGCAATCTTCAATCATACCATAAAATTAAACAAAACAATTCCATAAAACTAGAAGCAACTCTTGATAGTTTTAGGATCCAAGAATAATGTCTAACTGAGTAATTGAATCGATTTGATCAGGATCAAAATTCCCAATTTGAATATGCAAGAACCCTAATTCCCAAATTCAAACTTAACGGCCATACTATGAACCCTAATTTGTGCGAATTAATAATTGAACAAATTAAAAGAAAAATAAGATTGTTTGTAGTTCATGAATCACCTTCCCCACTTAGAATAGTTTTATTAAGATCTTTGAATCAATCAATATACAATCAATCAACTTTAAAGTAATAAACTAACTCTAGTAAATCCTATCAACTTTCGCATATCCAAAGCTATTGCAATTAGGATCATATTTATGGATGTTGACGTGTCACGATCCTCTTATGATAATGTTATCTAGTTAGATTACAACTACAAGTTTATGTAAAAGCTTTAGCCTGACCGCCTCGATGTATAGAGCTGACAGAGCCTTGATAGTGATCTTGATCTTCATGCAAATGTGCGAACTCGACAATTCTCCCCGCCCACAGGCTTGTGAAGAAAGAGCCTTCCATAGTGTTCAACTATGAGGTTTGTGATCAAGACTGAGACCAGCCTTATCACAGCAATAATTATGCTTCACCTTAGGTAGTATCTTAGTGAGCATGTCTGATCCATTCTCTGAAGTATGGATCTTGTCAATAGCTAGCTACTTAGTATCTAAAGTTCATTGATCGATGATCTTGATCTGTGTCTTTGGACCTTGAGTGAAGTGTAGAATTCTTGCTAAGATAGATAGCACTCTGAGAATCACACAAGATTGTGAATCTATCTTGCTTTACGATGAGCTCTCTAAACAAATTCTTTATCCATAGCAATTCTTTTCACATTACGCGAATTGCTATGTATTACTAACCGGTGGTTGACGTTGCGATGCCTTTGTGGCTTAGGTTGCCAGGAGATTGCTCCACCTGCATATACCATCAAATAACCAGAGGTTGATTTTAAGAAATCAATATCACCTGCTAGATCTGCATCTATATATGCAATAAGTGTAGGTTCACTAGTTTCAAAATAGATACTCGAAACTTGCGGTTCCGCTTTAAAATATCTTAAGATCCGTTCGCGCCTCTAGTGTTCTTTGCCTGGATTAGTGGAGAATCTACTCACTAGTCTTACTGCAAATGCAATGTCTGGCCTTGTACAGACCATTGCATACATTAAACTCCCAAGCTACGAGTGTAAGGAACTTCTCCGTGTGTTTGTCCCTGCATGTGTAATCAATTTTAGGACTCTTCTTTGAACTCATCTCAAGGCGGGTGAAATAGCAGTTCCTTAACAACTCTTATGTTGATAGTATATAAGTTTCTCGGTGGAGTATTTAGGAATTGAAATTAAAAATTTAGAAGTTAAGTAGTGGAGAATTAAACAAATGGATTCGGGATGGTGGGTATATTTCGGTTTGTGGTAGGACAGGAGATAGTATAAATAATTTTGGAATAATATCGATATATCGAGATAGTATGAAGTAGTATTAATATATGCTATAGAATAACACAATGGAAATTAACACAATGGAAATCGGTTTCGTTGAGATTTAAGTGTGGAAGGTTTAAAATTAGCAAAACCAAGCGGAACCCAAATTTCTTCCCACCTAAATATCCCTACCACCCACTTATCTCGTCCTCGTCAAAACCTTATTTCTCCTCCATGGCGAAATGCTCTCCGTTTCCCCCTTGAATTTTTCCATTTCTGCAAATACGTTATTAAGCCTAAATTCAAGAACAAAGTTGTAGATTTCTTATACATAATCGTCACAAATAAATATCTAGGTAAGAAAGATCAAATCTTTTGAAGAGATATTTCTTGAGATTTGAAAGGATTGACTTTTATGGATTTTGTTGACTTTTAGATCTTGAATTTATTATGGCTTAAATGTTATACGAGTATCGTATAGGGGATTAGCGGTGATTTTGAGTGATTATTGGGGTTAGAAAGTGGTGTAAAGTTGAGGTTGACTTTATTGACTTTTCTTAAATGAACTTTAAATTGTAATATATGAGGTTAGAGGACTTTAATATAGTTGTTTGGGTATAGAATTAATTGTTTGGATATGGACATAGGTAGAGATTGGGTTGAAAGTTTGGGGAAAGTTCGTATAGCATTAGCGTTTGAATTGGAGGTTATGTTTAATGGATTAATTAGTTGTCAATTGATTGTTGGATTGATTAGAATGTGCTTAAAGTTTTATTATTAGGTAATAAAGCGATGGCCGAATAATATTGAATTTTACGAAGTTGGCGATTAAAATGTAGTTATGTTGGAATATTAAAAGTGTATACCAATCATGGGGATAGGATGATTGCTAAGGGTTGTAAATTTGAATCGTGAGACGTGGTATAATACTCGGGGTTTATATAGATGCTAAGAGGTTATTACAAAATGTGTTATAATGTATAATTTTCTTGAATAGGAGTTGAGCCTCGTCCCCTTACGAGGACTGCCTAGAGTCATTATTACTGCTTTTGGGCTCGAGGTGAGTACAAATCTCACGATGGGGACCTTTCATATATATTATGTTGTATATATTACGTGTGATATCTTGGGATTTTCTGATATGTGTATTGCGTGATTATGATTGATACTATGTGTATACTTTGATTTATGATGCATGATGAAATAATTGAGATTTTGAGTTATATTATGAGATAATTGAAATTATGATTCATATCATGAGATATTATTTGATTATGATTTATATCATGGGATAGTTGTGAATATGATTCATGTTATGAGATTTTGTGTGGCCGTTAATGCGTGTGTGGTGTGTCTTTGATGTGTTTGATTGCTGTGTGTTACTTGCGGGCAGTGGTGACCACGGCCGGGAGGAGTTTGGTGTGGTGTGCATATTGTGTGGGTTGCCCGTGGATTCGGGAGTTTGGTGTGATATGCGCGTTGAGGGTGTAGCCTCGGTCGGGAGGATGGAGGTGGAGGCCTCGTCACTATGTGGAGGAGGTCGGTCATAAATGCGTGTATTATTTGGAGGTGGATTCCTCATGTGTTATTATTTGGAGGTGGATTCCTCATATGTGTTACTTGGAGGTGGATTCCTCATGTGTGTATTGTTTGGAGGTGGATTCCTCATTTGATGCCTTTATTCTTTGGCCCCATTTCCGCGAATGAATATGCGCTATTTATGATTAAAAACTCATATGTATATTATTATGTAACATCGTATAAGAGGATTTTATGTGAGTTGTGGACTGTTATTCATTGATGTATAAGCATATGTTATTTATATATAAGTATGAATAATGTATATGTAGAAGGGACCAAGTACGTAGTATTTGTATTCAACTTCGAACTTAATAGGCGACTCCACTCTCTATGGGCGGGCGTTTTATGCACAGGTTCTAAGAGGTTGATCGGGTTGTTGAGAAGGCTGCATTGATAGGCTTGATTGAAGATCAAATAGATGAGGCGGTGGTGGCATAGAATTCCTAAATCGATTATTTCTCTTTTGTTGTCGGTTGTATATTGTTAGACTTGGGTATTGTATTTAGATTTGAAGTTTGGTTGTCATACTTTCCCTATGTTGTATTTGGATTCTTATATCTTTGAGTTGTATAATTAAGGTGAATTTGTATTATGTTGTTTGTTGTTTTTGTGTATATGTTGTTAGTTGATTCGCCCACGATGGACAAAAGTGTATTTTTATTATTATTATTAATGTCAAATGAAGTCTTTTTTTATGTTGTTATCCATCGATCGGTATTTCGGTGTACAGGTTGTTGATGACCTTAACCTCGGGCGGCCGACTGGGCGGGAATAGATTACAGCGAGTTCCCGTAGGACAAGCGGCCGGATCTAGCATTGTCCACATTGAATCTCTTCAAAACTTTGTAGATATATTTCTCTTGACATAGCCACAGCATCCATTAGCTCTGTTTCTTAGAATTTCAATTCCTAGAATGTGCTTGGCCTGCCCTAAGTCTTTCATCCCAAAAGCCTGGCTGAGATGTCTCTTTAAATCAACAATCTTGGTCATGTCTTTTCCTACTATGAGCATATCATCTACATATAGTAATAGAATGATCTTACTACCATCAGAGAGTGACTTAAAGAAAACACAATGATCAACAATAATTCTCTTAAATTCATTTTCTTCCATGAAGGATTCAAATTTAATGTACCACTGCCTTGGTGCTTGTTTGAGGCCATATAAGCTTTTCTGCAGTTTACACACAAGTGACTCTTTGTTTTTAACTTCAAATCATTCAGGTTGTTGCATCTAGATGTCTTCTTCTAAGTCTCTATGCAGAAAAGTTATTTTAATATCCAACTGTTCTATCTCTAAGTCATGTGTTGCAGCCAATCCTAGTACTAGTTTGATTGAAGTCATCTTCACTACTAGAGAGAATATTTCTTCCAAATCTATGCTTTGTCTTTGTGCAAATCCCTTTACAACTAACCTAGCTTTGTATCTAGGCACATTAGTACTAGGATCAATCTTTAGCTTGTAGATCCATCTGTTCCTCAAGATTTTGAATTTTTCTTTTCTTTTTACAAGTGTGAAGGTCTTGTTTTTGTGGAGAGACTGCATCTCTTCTTCCATAGCTGCAATCCAACTTGTCTTTCTGTGGCTTTCAATGGCTTAGCGATAATAGATTGGTTCTCCGCCGTGAGAAAGTATACGTATTCTTTTGGAGAATATCTAGAAGAAATAGTTCTTACTCTAGATGATCTCCTAACTTCTTGGAGATCTTGATCTTCATTCTGCACATCTGTTTCATTATGCGCAATTTATGATTTACTGTACATTTCTGCGTTGTCTTCGTGATCGCTTGAAGTAATTGGTATATGATCATTATTTGCGTCATCAATCATAGTGTCAGAGTAAATATTGTGTGAGATTCTATGATCAATCTCTTAAAATTCATCCTGCCAGTCCACAAGATCATCACTTCCTAGCTTCCGGTTTTATACAGATGCTACGGTTAGATGTACCAAACGTTACATCTACACTTTTGATAATCTTATCGACGGATCATAGAGCTTGTAACCAAACTTCTCATCTCCAAAACTCAGGAACACACATTGTTTGGATTTGAAGTCAAGTTTAGTTCTTTCATCTTTAGGAATATGTGCATATGCTATGCAGCCAAGACTTCTTAGAAATGCATGTATGATACTCGCTTTCTGAACCGCGTCTTACCAGTACACATGTCCATTGAGAATAGCACTTGGTGATAAGTTAATGATTTGCACTGCTACCACTAAAGCCTCTCCCCAAAAATATCTTGGAAGACTAGCATGTGATAACATGCATCTGATATTCTCAACAATAGTTTTGTTCATTCTCTCAGCCACTCCATTGTGCTAAGGAGTTTTAGGGACTGATTGTTCATGTCTAATGCCCTTAGATGTAATAACCCGTTACGTTAAAAAAAAAATTAAAATTTTTTAGGTCCGTGGTGGGATTTGAAGATAGTATAAAAGAATTTCGATAATATTATTTCGTAAATTATTTGAGCCGGAAATACATTTATAATTTAGTAGTAATAGCCGGGACAATTAAAGTTAAATTAGATCGTTAATCGTTGATAACTTCATTCGCTCATTCGGGCACAAACTCCTATACGGTTTTTCTTGAGTTAAGGGCTAGTTATCCACCTTCATCCTTATCAAACCAAAACACAAAAAATATCTTCCTCCATCTTAGCTTTGGTGAGATATCCACTTCCCCACTCTGCCAGAAATTTTCTTCCATTTCTCTCTTCGATTGTCGCTCAAACTCAAGATCGTTGGTAGAATATCTTTCTCCCCATCATTCTCTTCGAGTTAAGGTAAGGAAGTTCAAATCTTTTGGGATATTTCTTGGGTTTTGACATAGTTGACTTTTAGTTGACTTTTGCATAATTCAATTTTATATTTGTATCTTACAGTTTGTTATGGGTTCTATGACGTATATAAGTGATTAATTCATGATTTAGAGGTTGTTTGAGGACGTTATGGTTGAGTTGACTTTTTAGGTTTTTAGTTGACTTTTCCGGGTGATATTTTCTAAGACTTTAAATGTGTAGGAAGTTTAATTGGGGCCTTATTGTAGCTATTGTGAGGTTAAATTGGTGATTTAAAAAATTGAGTTAAAGGGTTAGGTTGAAAAAGTCCAATTCGAGTTGAGTTGTAATTGATATTTTGGAGTATAGGTTGTTAATTATGGACAGGCTGATTAACTAGAATGACTTATAAGTTGATACGGAATGTTAAAGTGATAAGATGGAATTTTAGCGGGGGAACCGATTGGGTTGTGTCCGACGGGATTATAATTGATAGTTTATCAAATCGTATTAGACCGTTTGGAAATAGTTCACTAAGAATTGGTTATATATCATTTAGAGCCTTGAAGTGTAGTGGCCAGAGTCTTGATTATACTTCACAGGTGTTTGTTTAGCGTTGATAAGTGAAAGGGCGATTACCGTGATTGTGTTAGCGGAGGTTTTATATTGAGAGGTAGTGCCTCTACATGGTGTTACACCTACGTATTCATTTAAATTGTGTGATACGTGTGGCGTGATATGATTATGTGAGAATAGCATACGTGTGATTGTTGTATGATTATATGTGATTTATTTGTGTGAGCCATGATATGATTATGTGATGGTATTTTGTGGCGTTGAAGATTGGCTTGAGGTAAGTGATGGCTTGAACTCCCAACTTATATTTAAAGACTTTGTGGCCTTGTAGAAGCCTTATTATGCGTCTGTGGCGCATCCGGCACTTTTGGTATGTTTGTGGCACTTGTCATTTGTTGTGATTCTTTTCACGATTGTTGGATGTTTAGGCGCATGTTGTGAAATGCTGACTTTGGGAGCGAGTAGTTGTTTGGGTATGCGGGGAGTTTGAGGCCTTGAGTATCGAGGATGTGACCCTTTGGATTTAGGATGATTAGGGGTTAGGTGACTCTCCTTCCTTGCGAGGATATGCGATATTGGCCTTATACTTTGTGTATAGTGCGGTTTGCCTATACTTAGTGTATAAGAGCGGTGTGCCTTATACTTAGTGTATAAAAGGTGGTGTGCCTTGTACTTAGTGTATGGTCTGCGGCGTGCCTTATACTTTGTATAAGTGCTTGGTGCCTTATACTTTGTGTATAGAATGCGGTTTTGACACTTACTCTTTGCGGTATAAGTTGGGATGATTATTGATTAGTCCGTTCACAACGGGTAGGCGGATTGAGCGTATGCTTGTAGAGTTGGTATACGAGGTGGGGATATGAGGGAAATTAGAAGGTTTATAACTTGAGTTTAGTCGTTGTTAGATTCTTGATTTCTTTACGAGATCGTGTGCTTCTTGAAACCTTCTATTATATCTTCATTGTGTTATGTCACGAGACTTCTGTGGAATTATGTTGTATGACCTTATTAGGTAGTCACGGATATATGTATTTTATTCGTGTTTGACTATTAAATTATTGGCCCGGCTCGTACCGTATGGTAAGTTCACCCTGCGTTAAGTTTCACTAAGCCATGACTACGCCCCGCACTTTTAAGCTTTGGGCGGAATTTCATTTGTGTGCGGAGTTGACCAGAATGACCGGTTAGACCAAGAAGGCTGTTGGAGAGTTTGCTCTGAGTGGCTAGGTGAGCGTCGGTGGTTGAGGATCTCATGAGTCTCTTTTTGTTAATAATAGATCAAGCTGTTTTGATTGTATTTTCCTTTTGAAACTTTAGCCTTGTCGGCGATTGTTATTTTTGTATTAGAAATCTGATCTTTACTCTCTTTTTGTAGCCTTGCGGCATTCTTGTTTATTTGGGATATGTTGTATATATATATATGGAGTTGGATGGTTAGATATCACTTGATGGATTGTAAATTTTTAAACTGTGATTATTTTGGAAATATTATATGCCAATCATATTTTTGAAGGCAGTAGTTTTAAGCGAGTCGTCCATCGGTTTGATGATTACGGTGTTCGGATTATAATGACTGCTCTCGCCTCGGGCGGCGACTGGGTGGGTCGTTACAGTAGACTTCTGATAACCTATCAAAATCTATGTTCACCTCCGTTTATGTTCTTATGCATTTAAGCAATTTATCAGTTTCTCTTTCTAGTGACCGATGAAGGTATTTATGTCTCACATACTTGATCCTTAGTTTTAAGTGCAAAGATCCGAACCTTTCTAGAATAGTCATCAATGTAAGTGAAAAATAAGAATTACCTCCCCGGTTTAACCTTAAGACCCGCAGAACATCTTAATACATAAGTTCCGGATTGAGGCCTTCCTTTGAGCAGCCTTATTGAATTTGACTGCAATGTTGCTTTCCAGTAGTAGTAGTCTGATGCTTTCGAGCATCGTTGAATCCAAGTAGAGACGTTACGTGAGAAAGTGCGAGTCCACTTTACCACTACGTATGTCATGTGACTTTGTTGTGCCATAAATTCATATCAGCTTCAACTATATTCACCTCACCTTTCTGCACTCTTAGTTTAGCTTTATAGTGATGTAAATCCTTGATGCATACTTGATTGTTGCCGAGTCTTCGAAGTCACCATTGTCCATTTCCAAAGAAGTTATGGTAGCTTGCATCATCTAGCTTGCTTGAAGATAGTAGACTCATCTTGAAATCAGGAATATACCTCACATCTTTCAACTCAATCACCTTTCCATTGCTATTCTTTAGAAGAATATTGCCAATAGCTTTGATTGTTGAAGTTCCAGTGTTTCCCATTTTTGCAATTCCAAAATTACCTTCTTCATTATTGTATAAGAAATCTTTGTTAGGAGTTACATGGACGGATGCTGCTGAATCCACTATCCAATCTTCTCTTCTGCAACATAACATACATCACCTCCTCTAGCAACCACAATGAGATCACTCTGCTGATCAACAATAGCTATATTGTTGTCGACCTTCCTAGGTTTTTACAGTACCTTCAGCTTGATTCTTCTTGAAGGAATAACACTGAGACTTCCAGTGTCCCTTCTTATTGCAATAGTGACATGTGTCTTCTTTCTTATTAATGTTTGGATTCTTAGCTTTAGGTTTAAACTGCTTGCTCCTTTTCTTATTGAATTTCTTGCTTTCATAAACAAAAGTTTCATTGTTATTAGACAAAACACTCATATCTTGGCAGTTTATACTCTCGATTTTTTCATTGATGAGTTGAGTTCTGAGACAATCTTTTGTGAGTTCCATCTGGTGTAGAAGAACTAAGAGATACAGATAGTGTTTCCACATGACTTAGGTAAGGAACCTAAGATCCACAGAGCTTTTACTTCATCACTGAAATCCATTCCCATAGAGCTTAGTTGTGTGAAAATATGTTCTACTTGATTCAAGTGTTACGTGAGAGATCGCCCGTGAGTACGCTTAATTTCACACAGTTGTCGGGATTAAGCCTACTTATGGCGCTACTTCCTCTCTCGTATTAGTCTTATGACTTCTCCGGCAGCTCGTACACGGTGGTCACATTGTCAACATGATGAATCACACCAATATCTATATAGTCCCTTATATAACCGAGGCATCTACGATCTAATTCACTCCATTCATAAATATCGGTGTTAGGGCTTCGTAGTCTGGCTCGCCTGATGGGCCAGTAAGTCGTTTAACGTATAATCTGTCAAGCATCTTCGTCTTCCATATGTGATAATTGGAAAGGCTGCCAACATCGCCATGTCGTGACTTATGGAGCCTCCCGTGATGTTTTTAACACGAGCCGATGCGATTGAGTTTAGGATCCATGAACAATGTAGCCGGAGGTAATTGAACGATTTGATCAGGATCAAAATTCCCAATTTGATATCGCAGAGAACCTAATTCCCCAAATTAGAACTTACTTGGCTATACTGAACCTGGTTTGCGCGAATTAACAATTGAACAAATTGAAAGAACAATAAGATTGTTTGTGGTTCAGGAATCACCTTCCCCACTTAGAATAGCTTTATTAAGATCTTTGAATCAATCAATATACAATCAATCAACTTCAAAGTAATAAACTAACTCTAGTAAATCCTATCAACTTTCGCATATCAAACACTCCAATTCTGGATCATATTTATGGATGTTCAACATGTCCTAATCCTACTATGATAATGTTATCCTAGTTAGATTACAACTACAAGTTTATGTCACCCTAAACAACCGCCTCCATTGTACCCGACTTGAGCTAGAAAAGATTGATAGTGATCTTCAATCTTCATGCAAATTCATGCACACGTAGACTTGATTTTCTTTACATGCGAAGAACTCAACAACTCTTACCCTGCTTAGGCGGGATCCTCTATAGAGGCATTGGAGTACGTTGTTGTTGTTATTGTTTTCATTTTGAAATCCCCCAGCTCATGTTAGACAATTATGATCACATCATGAAAATGATGATTTCCAAAATAAAAATTCAGCTACATACACTATATAATAATACTAACCTGAAGAATGGAAATAGAAATACCTGAATTCGAACATAGTTCGACCATTCCAACAACATGGTCCACCAAATCAGCAGAGCTATTAGACGATATTCGGGCCACGGGACGGGTCTAGTCTTTGGCCGTCCTGCTTTTCACTTGATGATAATCAAAGCTGCCGTCCAGAAATTGTCCAATCCCCAATGAAAGGATCAATATGTCCTCCATACCCCTCATGAAAGGAAACTCCTGCTTATTATGCAGCATGTGAGTTATAGCAGCCGCGACTGGATTGCTCACGGCTTCATCAGAACCGGCTCAAACACAGCCAGTTCAGCTGTCGTGGTACGATAGAACAAGAAAGGAGCTGCGCTTGCGAGGTCGTAGCAGGGGATCAAAATAAGCTTCAACGTCCAAGTCCTTCCACTTTTTCCATCAACAAAAGCTTCCGCCTTTGAAAACCTTCTTTAAAATTCCACAACTAGATCTTTATGATAATAACATGCCGGATAATTAATATTCTTTTGAATTTTCCATCTCACGCAACTCAGACTGCCTTTGCTTGTAATGGCAATAAATATGCAATATTGCAATAACAAAGGGATTCAGCTTTTTGTATTTAATACAAAAAGACGTGATGAAGGGGAAGGCAACAGACTCGTGGATGTGCACAGCATGTCTGTTCAAATGTACTTCTATTCCATCAACAATTAATTCCATTTTAAATAAGATATTCATTCATTCTTTTAAAGCCTTCCTAACTTCCATTCTTACAAATAAAAATATCAATCAAAGTTGGATATTATTCCACAATTTTGTTATTGTTGATAGACATAGATAGTGGAATTTTATTTAATTTTAATTAATAAAGTTCATTTTTATGGATTTATTAATTGAATTAATTTTCAACCTTTCACACGATTACACGTGTTGATAAGGGTTCACCCGAGCTTTCGAATTAAATTCAAGCCATGAGAAAATAATAGGGTTCCCGGAATTCAAGGACCTGATATTAATTTTAAGTGAAAATTAGGCTTTTACATTAAATAAACCTAATTTTAAACCTAGAATAAGGTTTCCGAATGATACGGATCTTAAATTAATGAAGCTAGGAAATGTTGGGGTCAATAAATAAAGTCATTTTTTACCTAAAACCCTCAAAAGAGGCCCCTACTCCATATTCTTGGAGAATAACTCATGCAAAATATCCGATGGTCCAAATGCATTGCCTCAAAATCAGCAGTCGAGATCACGATCACAGAAAATGGATCAACCAATCGGAATCAAGCCCGAAAGGCTATAAATACCCTCATATTTTCGAAAATAATGAATAAGTTGAAGTGGGAGAAAAATAAAAGGCTGAGAAAGCTACGAAAAAAAGAGACGAAACGCTTTAAAACATCTTTCACCAGCGAAGATTCAAAGAAAATAAATACTCACGGGACACTTTGTCTTTGGAGTAGGCTGAAAGCTTGCTTGAGGAAGGCAGGACAACACGAGAAATCTCGGACAACAGTAGAGTGTCCCTCCCCGACAAATTGCGAGGAAATACGTTAGCTTTAAAGCCACGTACTACTGAGTCAAGGATAGGATCATTGGCGAAGACCCTACCTTGACATTAAAGAGGGCACGATACTCGCCGAGGAAGGCGAGACGATCCAAAACTTGACAAGCGGACAATCCAGGAATCTCCGACAAGAAGTGGAGTTGGCGAAAAATTAAAACAGATACGGGGAAGCATTTGTTGAGGCCCAATGGCTACGTAGTCCAGGAGAAGAGGATCAGAGTTGCTAAAACCCACATCTCTTATACGAATAGGTCCACGGAGCATGCTAGGAAGAAGCCGGACCATCACTTAAGGCGTGAGAGAAGATGAGGCGCCACGACCGACCCCCAGTCAAATCGAGGTAGGACAGCGCTCTTTGAAGCCCTTCAGCTGCAATCATGTTGACTACCCTTTCAGGCTCACGAGACTAGTCAAGCCCAAGCGGAGACAGATGTGGCATCCTAGAGGACACATATTCAACTCACGGAGACATGAAGTCCAACTTCAAGACCCAGCTTGACGGATTAGAATCTCAAGCGAAGCCATATTATAGCGTCGGCATATTTAGGAGAGTACTAGACTGATAATCGAACCTCAATCAGTTTGATAAAGATTCTTGGTACCAATGAGGATTTCCCCTAAGGGGTTTTATTTTCGGTGCATATAAATAATAAAATCTTTCTTCGCGATAGAAATCTTGGCACGTCCTGTGGGACTATCTGCTCACAAATCGCTCCATTTCGAGAGAAGCCGCCCAGAGAGCGAATCAAGCGGGGTCTCCCGAGGTCAGCATGCTCGGGAGCCTTAGAAGCAACACGAGTTACCACCCGACAATCAACCAGGTGTCCTATAGAGCCTGGGTCGATATGTCCCACATGTGACAGGGACATTAAATACCTTGAAGGCTCAAAACCTGCCGACCCGAGGAATTCGTCACCATCGGTTTCGATTTTACTTTGACTCCTCGTGGAAAGCCAATTCGAGATATGGGTCATATGGGTATTCTATGGAGTCATGATGACACGAATCGCCACCCGTAGAAGAGCATAGCCTCTACAGCAAAAATGGTGGAACCATGGCTTAAACACATGCAATGTGGGGTAAGTCTCTCTCTCTGCATGGCGGAGAAATGCTCGTCATGAGCACCGGACCTTGAGCTACGAGAGCCGGTAGGACTCACGCCTCCTAAATGCCTTCAAGAAACACCGGAGACACCTCTCGCCCCACATACATCTGGCTTCATGTACATCCGTGGACAGCCCGATAGGCGGTGAAAACTCCATGCATCTCAGCTGATGGAACCATACGAGTTATACAGCTGAGGGAATTCACAATGGGGGCAATCAAAATATCCAAGATGACGACTCCTCGTATTCTATGTCGAGCCTTACGGGCTCACGCGTAGAATGGGTTGAAAATGCCTCAGAGGCTATCGACCTCAAAGTTCACGACAATTCGATGGCATTGGGAACCCCAACGTGTCGCCCTTCATAGAAAAAATACAACAATATTTGGAACAAGTGAGACCGTGAGTGGCTTGAGTTAGATCACATTTCGTTGAAAGAAATTCCTTGATGGTACCACAGTGGGAATCAGAAACTCAAATCGGCAATTTGGAAAATAAATTTTTGAACCGTTTCTTGAGCACCTGGAGGATGGGTAGCATGATGACTACTTGAGGTGCTAGGCAGGTGCGGGAAGAACAGTCACCGACTATATCAACCGGTGGAGGAGACTAAGTCTCAAATGTAAAGACAAGCTCTCAGAATCCTCTTCCATCAGCATGTGCATACAAGAGATACAATGGGACCTGTAGTACATCCTACATGGCATACTACCCAAGACCTTCGAACAACTATCGACCAAAGCACATGATATGGAGCTGACCATAGCAACAAACAAGGGGAAATGAGCCAGCACTGTAGTGGTCGCCCCTTATAAAGCCAAATACGAGGCGAAGAGACCAAGGGAAACATCCAAGATCGAGAAGAAGGATGCCCACACCATAACCTCCAAATCAACCAAGTTCTCTTTCAAGACTAAGAGAATAGAAGGGGGCTCAACCTTAGAGACAGTAAACGCCTCGCATTGAAAGAAATGCAAGCAAAGGAATACCCTTGCTTCGAATCCGACATCTCCGGGATGTTTGAGGAGCTTCTAAAGCTACAGTGCGAAATGATTTCTGGAGAAGCAAGTTGGAACCTAGGATGAAGTGGGAATTGGTAACCGGCGACTTTGAAAGCGAAGACATAGAGGAGCCGTACCGTATATGCGTGGAGGTTGAAGATACCCTAGAGATGGAGACAACCTTAGGCGCCGAAGCAAGCCAAGAGGTCCCCAGGCTTCATAGTCACCTTCGGGGACCGTGATGATGAATAGAGGAAGGCAAACAGACTCGTGGATGTGCACAGCATGTCTGTTCAAATGTACTTCTATTCCATCAACAATTAATTCAATTTTAAATAAGATATTCGCCGTTGTTTTAGAGGCAGCCACAACTTCCATTCTTACAAATAAAAATATCAATCAAAGTTGGATATTATTCCACAATTTTGTTGTTGTTGATAGACATAGATAGTGGAATTTTATTTAATTTTAATTAATAAAGTTCATTTTTATGGATTTATTAATTGAATTAATTTCAACGGTCACCACGATTACACGTGTTGATAAAGATTCGCCGAGCTTTAAAATTAAAATTCAATCACAGGGAGAAAATAATAGGGTTCCCAGAATTCAAGGACGATAGTAATTTTAAGTGAAAATTAGGCTTTTACATTAAACAAGCTAATTTTAAACTAGAATAAGGTTTTAGCGAATGATACGGGGCTTAAGTGTGAAGCTAGAAATGTCGAGTCAATAAATAAAGTCATTTTTTACCTAAAAAAACCTCAAAAGAGGCGCCTACTCCATATTATTGGAGAATAACTCATGCAAATATCCAAATTGGTCCAAATCGTACTGAAAATCAACTTGAAGGTAGAGATCGCGTCCTTTAAAAATGGATGTCATCGAGTGGAAACAAGAAAGCCTACTCGAAATACCCTCATAATATTTTCAAAAAATAAATCATAGAAGTTGAAGTGGGGAGAAAAACTAAGGTAAAAGTACTTGAAAGCTACGAAAAAAGACGGCGAGAACACACAAAACATGCTTTCCAACGAAGATTCAAGAAAATAAACTCTTTTAAGGACAACATCTTGGAGTAGGCACAGAAAGCATAAGGAAGGCAGGACAACACGAAATCTCGGGACAACAGAGTAGAAGTGTCCTCCCAATAATTTTGCCGAAATCGTTCTTTAAAGCCCCTGTACTAAATCCAGTCAGGGATAGGGGATCAAGCTGGCACAGAAGACTTTTACGCCCCGACATTAAAGGAAGGAGCGATCTCGCCGAGGAAGGCGGACGATCCCAAAACCCGACGACAAAGCGGACAATCCGGAATCTCAAACCAAAGAAGTGGAGTTGGCCATCCCCAACAAGATGCGAGGAAACGCATTTGTTGAGGCCCCAACCAGCTACGCTAATCCCGAGGAAGAGGATCCAAGTTGCTAAAACCCACATCTCTTTATACCAAAATAGGTCCACTGGAGCATGCTAGGAGAAGAGGCGGACACGGCAAGGCGATGAGAAGATGAAACTTGGCTCGGCCCCAAGTCATCAGTAGGACGCTCACGAAGCCGCTTACGTCATGTTCCCATTTGCAGCACACCAGGCTCACGGAACTAGTCTGAGGCCCAGCCTTGGGAACCGAGTCGCTTTGGCATCCTGCGAGACACATATTCAACTCGCCGGACCAGTCAACTCAAGACACAGCTCCGGCCGGATCGAGTCCATATCAAGCCAAACGGCCTCACATACGCGTCGGCCTATTTGGAGGCTCCCAGGCGATAATCGAGCACGTCGGTTTAAATGCATATTCTTGGTACGCGATGAGGATTTCACAAGGGGTTTATTTCGGTGCGTATAAATAATAAAATCTTTCTTCGCGATACAAATCTTGGCGTCCCGATTAGGACTATCTACTCCTCGTCCTCCCGACTCAGAGAAGCCCTTCAAGATGAATCCAAGCGGGGTCTCGAGGTCGAACATACTCCCAGGAGCCTTAGAAGCAACACGAGGGATTACAGCGACGATCAACCCGGTGTCATATGAGCTGGGTGGGTAATAATGTCCCCATATGTATGAGGGACATTAAATACACTTGAAGGCTCCAAAACCTACTCGGCCAGTCATCACCGTATGATTTCGATTTTGCTGCTCCATGGAAAGAAGCGCCAATTCGGATATGGGTCGTATGGAGAATCCGATTATTCTGCTCGATCATGATGACACGAATCACCACCAGAAGAGCATATAGCTTTCTCTAAATATTGAAAGACATGGCTAAACACATACAGTAATAGGAGTAGAAGTCTCGCATGGCGAGAAAATACTCGTCATGAGCACCGGGCCATAACGCTAGAGAAGCGGTAGGCTACGCTCTCTCCAAAGGCTCTGTGCCTTCAAAAGGCTTACCGGAGACACCTACTCACCCCACCATACAGCTTCATGTACATCCCATGGACCCGGCAATGAAAGCGGCGGTGAAAGCTCCATGCGTCTTATTTGAGTGGAACTGCATCAAATTCTGCTTGGTGAGGGGCTTGATAGAGCGATCAAAATATCCAAGATGAGCGACTCCCTACGTATTCCACATGTCGAGCCTTACGGCTCCGCATAGATAGGTTGAAAATGCCTCCAAGGCTATCAGCACTCCAAAGTTCCGACAATTCGATGGCATTGGGAACCCAATGACAGCATCGCCAGCTTCATAAAGAAAAAAATGCAACAACTTATTTGGAACAAGTGGAGACCTGCTTTAATTGACGGTTCGTCACGCTCGACTGAAGAAAGGAAATACCTTAGTGGTACACGGAGCTGGAATCAAACTCTCAGCCCAATTTTGGAAAATAAATTCCCCGAACCATTTCTTGAGGCGCTGGGAGGATGGGCTGATAGAGCTAACCGAGGTGCTGGGCGATTGCCGGGGAAAAGACTCCCAAGTGCACCGACTATATCAACCGGTGGAGGAGACTAAGTCTCAAATGTAAAAAGACAAACTTTTTAGAATCCTCTTCCATCAGCATGTGCATACAAGAGATACAATGGGACCTGTAGTACATCCTACAGGGGCATACTGAACCTTGAGCTTATTGCTCGGCAAAGCACATGATATGGAGCTGACCATAGCAACAAACAAGGGAAATAGGCAATGCTTATGGTAATTACCGCTCCTTATAAAGCCAAATACGAGGCGAAGAGACCAAGGGAAACATCAAGATACAGAAGGATACTTGGCATGGCCTCAAATTAGCAGTTCTCTTTCAAGACTAAGAGAATGAGAAGGGGGGCTGAGAAGCTTAGAGGCCCGATCGCTTTCAGCATTGAAAGAATACAAGCAGGTACCCACCCCACCCCCACACAGAGCATCTCAGGGATGTTTGAGATTTCTTGAAGCTAAAGTGCGATATGATTTGGAGAAAGCGAGTTGGAACCTAGGATGAAGTGGGGAGACTAACCGGCGACTTTGGCGAACATAGAGGCCGATACCGTATGTACGTAGAGGTTGAAGATACCCTAGAGATGGAGACAACCTTGGAGGCGCCCGAAACAACCCAAGAGGTCCCCGAGCCATGAAAAGTCACGCCGTAGACTGAAGACATCTTTAGAAGGCAGTGACGCAACCGCCCGCTACATATATCACGATATCTACGTGATATCCAAGATGAGCAAAATCTTTAGTGGATGGAGGATCGGCCGATAAGACATTCTACTCTCCACACTTAAGTTGTTGGGCATCTTGTTGGAAGACTACAACAGACTCGTGTCATGATCTGAGAGGCTTGACCAAGAAAACGGCAATGGGCAAAGTATCCGTCCACCGGTGATAGGTGAATTGGAGACAACATCATGATTCCACGTGATCGACTCTAAGGCCACCTATAACATACTGTTGGGAAGACCATGGATCCACAACAGCAATGTAGTACCTTGACCCCATCGATAGCGGAAATGCCTGGAAGGATGGCGTGGAAGGGGCGATCAAGGCACACTAGCGATGCCCGGTTTATCAAAGGAAGAAGACATGCGGATAGCGACTACATAAAGGCTTTTAAGCGCCCCCTAAGACAACGGCCAAGCCTTCCAGTAAAGAATAAGAAGTTGTTGAAGCGCTAAAAGGGATGGCGCTACCGATTCAACCAAAAATGATGGAATCCACAGCGCTCAAAGGCCATTGACTCCGGTGCGGGGACCAAAGATAGAACATGGGACGATAAATCCCAATTCTTATGACCTCTAGTCAAGCGAGTTACAATCCCTGAGAGCCTTATTTATGAAGCGGTCAGCAGAGCGAAGACAAAGCACATGGCGTGAGCGAGGCCTTGAAAAAGGCTTCTATTGTAATTCTTGCGCCGTCGAAACTCGGCTTGACCACAACTGAGATACACCTCGAAACCCTGTTGGCGTCGTGATCAAAAGGGTGGCCAACTACCATATATCCACAGTGAGACTTTGCTTCTGGAATGAGTGCGAGCCACAAAAGGTAAAAAACTTTGCTTGGCATGTGAGTACTCCCAAAACCATCGGGTTAGTCACGAGGTCAAACCGCAAAAAGAAAAGGACTCTTGAAGAAAAAATAGACATGGGCATGCACCAGTACATATATGAAGAGAGACACTATGGGAAAATGATGGGAAGCGGATGTGGGGCGTAGCAGGTGAGGCATTAGGATCTTGGATAGCTATCCGGATAAGTGGACACACGGTACATCTATGAAGCAGAGACCTTATGGAATGAGTCACGCCCGCGAGGAGGCGAGAGGACTTAGTAGACCGCCTAAACCATCCGCTTTTCGTAGCTTGTGGATGTCGTCATACAACAGCCTTGGCTAAAGATCTCAAGCGAGAGAGGCCGAACCGAGATATGCTCGATACCGAAATGCTACTACAGATAAAACAAACAAGAAGCCTCTTAAGCACGAGGGATAAAAGCGCCGCAACCTTCCCGAATAAGAGGATAAAGCGCACGCTGACTCTTTTGATCACAGTATAAAGCATCCCTGACCACATCGGATAGGAGTTAGCTTACCTATAGAACACTGAACACGGTATAAAGGCGTAAAGACCTACTCGGTGAGGCGTTAACTTACATGGGAGCCTTTGAACAGTATAAAAGCTGTCAGGCCTGCTTGGGTAGGAGGTTAACTTACCTCGAACTCCAAAAGCATGAGTATAAATTGCCAAATTACCTTCCTTGATCACGAGGATGCGTGGCGACCCCGATTCAGTCATAACCTTAACACATTTATGTTGTCCTAAAAGAAAGAAAGAAGGCAGGGGAAAAAAAAGTGATATCGACAAAAAAAGTACATGCGAGGGAAAAAAGAAGAGCAATAATGTAACGACCCGCCCAATCGGCATACGAGGTTAAGATCATTAACAACTTTGTACACGAGTCACCAATCGATGGATACAATAGAATATGACTGTGACATTAACAAAACAAGACTCTACATTCCGTCGTGGTGTTCCGATAACATATCCAACAAAACAACTTGAGACAACGGGGAATACAAATCACGAATAATACAACTCAAGGATGCATAAGAAATCCAATACAACATAGGGAAAGTACTTAACCGAACCCCTATTGAAATACAATACACAAGTCTAGAAATATACCTATTGGTGATGAGGACTTCTATGCCACCACACTTTCCTTTTATGATCTTCCACGCGGCTTCTTCTATCTGAGATCCTCGGCCACCAGCGATCGCTCTAGAGACCCTAGGCATAAAATGCCACGCCCATAACGAAAGTCGGCTATTGTAAATTTGGGTGAATTCAAATACACACGGACTTTACCCAGTCAAATATCATCATTGCTTATATATAAAACATATGAATATACATTAATCGAGACTACACATAATGAATAAGCATCCCTGAAAATCACCTAGAGTCCTCCTATATGATATCACATGTACTACGAGGAGCCTATAACCATCAGCAATGCATATTCATTTAAAGGGGAAGCTTGATCTAATGTCTGATCACAAAAGGCATCAAATAGGAATCACGCCTCCTTGGAAATAGTGAACAAATAGGGAATCCACCTCGCTTAAATAACCAACAAATGAGGAATCCACCTCATGAATAACCAACAAATGAGGAATGGAAGGCACCACACAAATAATACATATGAGGGAATCCACCTCCAAATATACATATGAGGAATCTACCTCCACATGTCAGGATGAGGCCTCCGTCTCCCGTCCTCCCGACCCGAGCTACACGGCTAAATATGCATATAACACCAAATAGGGCTTCCGTCCAGATTCGAGTTCGGTTCGATTTTGGGCATGTTTTTGGAACCGAGCAGTACCGGTTTTTTATTTTCGAACGAAATCGGTTCGGAATTCTAATCTGTTCCTCAATTTAAGCTTATTTTTCGGTTCCGTTCGGGTCGATTAGGTTGGTTGTATTTTTGTTGGAAGTCTAACACGAACCTCACACGAATCCTTGGGCTGCCGGCTCCGCAAATAACAAACAAAGGAATCAAAATCACATACGCACCTGAGATTACACGACCACCTGTGTAGTACCAGCGGCTGCGTGGTAGAACCACAATCTCACCAACATGAATCATAATCGCATAACTATCTCAAAATATAAATCATAATCACATTTATCTCATGATATGAATCACTTAATCACAATTATCACGTGATATCAACCATAATAATCTCATTTATTTCGAGAATGAATCATAAATCACAATTTTCACGTAATATCAATTATAATCTCAATTATTTCATAATGCAGTCCATAATCACCTGTCTGGCGTATCCAAAATAGTCCCATGATATGCAAAATATATAACATAATATATATGAAGGATTTCCATCGTGAGATTTATGCTACTTCTCGAGCCAAAAGCAATAATGTTAATCTACAGGTAGTCACGTGTTAGGTCGGGCTCGACTCCTATTCAAAGAAATTATACATTACTAACATAGAATAACCTCTTATGACTATTATTTAAACCCGAGCATTATACCGCGTCCTAAGCATTTCAAATTAACTTTTAGTAATAAAATACATTAGTATACACTTCTAAAATTCCAACAACTTCGTTCAGTTACCAACTTCGCAACTTGATATTCGATTATCCAACTTTATTATCCCAACAATAACATGTTGAATCACGTTCGATCAATCCAACGATGATAAGCCAACTAATGAACCCATTATAATCAATCTTTAGTTCAAAACCCAATTACTACTCATTTCGAATAACCTAACTCCATATTATCATTTGCAATCAACCTCAAAAGCGTCAAATTATACTCCAAAACAACTATATTAAAAGTCCCGTAACGTTATCATACAATTTAAAAGAAATTTGGAAAAAAAGTCAACCTAATAGTCAGCAACTTGATCAACACATTTCAACCCCAAAATCGATTATAATTACTCGATCACGTATCCCCAGAAGCAGAGGACATACATAACATTTGACCTTTAAAAACTCAATTCCTCAAAAGTCAAACATCTCAAAACTCATGAAATATCCCAAGATTGGCTTTTTCTTACCTTGTTTTAGTAGAGGAGGATGAGGGGAAGATGAAAATCAACTTTTATTGTCTTGAGCCCTGAAAATTGGAAGAAATGGAAAATTTTTGGGGGGAGGGGGTGGAGAGTGAGGTTCGGCCATAACAAGGGGAAAGGGGATGGGTTTTTGTTTTTTGGATAATGATGAAGATGATAAGGATGATAAGATATTTAAGGGATGTCTTAGGTCCCGTTTGGTTTCGGTTAATTTCTCCCCTTTCCGTACTTAAATCTCAATGAAACCGATTTCAAATGTGTTATTTCCCAAGGCATATATTACTACTCATCTCATACTCGTCTCGATATATCGATACTATTTAAATGTTGATATCATCTCCAGTCCCACCACGAAATGTACCACCAACCGATCGATTTGTTGTATTCTCCTTCTCAACATCGAGAAATTTTTAATTTCACCCAGAAATACTCCACCGAAAACTTATATATATCAATAATATTGGTAAGGAAACGGGGTTATCCTGTCTGCCACTCCTTATAAAATTTAGATCCTCGAAATTTACTCGTAACCAGATTTTCTTGATATACAGCTCACCTTTCAATATGCTCTTTATTGCAGGAATATCATGAGCATCTTGTCACTTGATCACATCCTCATGACCATAGTCATTGACGAGTTAAGCATAATACCTCGTAAATACATTCACAACATACCATGAATATTAACTTACTATAACTCAATATTATACAATCCAATCATATCATAATCATCGCACGTCATACATCTCAACTACAATATACGTCCTCTCATATCTCCTATTAATAATACCATTGTCATATCAACCAATATCGTTATTATCCACTCAAAATTAAATGTCAAAGATCATCTCGTTATAAATTGTTAAAAATTAGATTCGTATGAGGTTAATTCCTTTCTCAAACCTAACTCATCAAATTTTTCATTACTGACTCGCTTATCATCCGAACATAGTAAATACCCAAGGTTTCTCAGCATACAACTAATGTGTAATACATTACCAATAACGGAGCATTTAATGTCTCCAGCAGCCTATACACCTTTTTAAAGCACGCCATGGTATAATGCTTATCCACTTTAACAAATCTGCCTCTATATATGAATTCACTACATTACATAAGCCACTTTCGTCAATACATTATCATACTTTTACCCTTATATATTCATTTACCATTCACATACGATCCTTATCCTTATGTCGGCTTTCCCATAGCAGAGATATACGCTTAGGTTCCTTGTTAACATAAATCGTTTCAGTCTTTACTTTGCGATTTATCAACATCAAATTTCCTACATCCTAATACCCACTTAACATGCATATATATACTAGCCATGCTACAACGTCAGGTCATTCATAGCACTTACTTGGTGTGCCTTTATAAATACTTTAACTTATTCTGACTCGAATAGCCACCGATATCACGTTTCATATTCGTGCTCCTAGAGTCTCGGTTTCTACTTCACGTAAAATTTCAAAGTTACCATATTCCTCTTCCATCACACTTAGATTCACGAACTCTTAATCAAGCAGTGCTCGTCCAGCGGCTTACACTTAATAGTTAGACATTACTTGTGATCGTTTTCTATATCTCTTTAATTAAATCGTTTCTTCCATATAGTACTTCATGAATCCTTATTCCTTTTCACTTGGCTATATTATAGTATTCACCCAATTTCATTCCTTCATTAATTTAACATATCAAAAGTTATTTCCAGTTGTAGTCATATCAGAGTTCCGTTAACACCCTCAGTTAGCCGTAACCGTAGTCGTATTTCACTTTCTCCCGTCATTCTATATTAGATTTTTAACATTTTCTTTTAGTTAAATTATCATCTCTGATAACTCGGGTCTTACACATCAATCGTCTTATATCCTCATACAATAGTCATTTACGCTTCGATAAGGTCTTTTATCTTTGGATCGACACGTAACATTCTACTTTATTTGTCCTTGAATTCATGAATTCATTTGTTGTATTCTAATTAGTACGACCTCGTTCTGTCATTAACAACCACAAACGACGTTTAACATCTGGACTCATGTCCTCATGACCATTATAAAATTCATAGAATCTTATGATTGCTCCACATAAAATTTGTACCACGCTTTATCTCGCTTAATTGACACTACGGGGAAAACTTGTGAATCTACTCGCCTTAGCAATTCAATTATCATGCTTATTAAGCATCTCTCCGAATCCATCAACGAGAATCATAAGTGTATATTTCGGTATCCTCTAGAGTTATGGGTCAACGACACCATTTCCTCGTGATGCGATTATTCTCGAGTCGCGATTCACTGAAACTACGAGTCTCGCGTTATACACCCACGTGATGAGCTCGGTTCATAATTATCCTAATCTTCATTAGTGCAACGTATGTATATTCTACCATACTTGTTAATACTCCATTGTCCCTTAGGGATTTGTCAATCTTCATCTGTTTCCCGGTAGTCCGTTAAATTCAAATCCTTAGAACTAACATTAGTAGCATCGCCCATCGTTAGTTTCCGTCATACTATCCGCCAAACAACAAATTTACCAGCGCCTTGGAATCTCTACGTTTACCCAGGGAAAAGTGGACTTAATTCGAGATTGGTGGTCACTTCCTTCTTGGCGACAAAGTTTAAAGCGGCAATGGAATGTGCATCAGTAATGTGTCATTTGGCAGCTATGGAAATATAGAAACAGCTTGTTGTTTGGCAACACTAATCTTAAATGGGAGAATGCAATTCAGGAGGGTATTCGGTTAGCTAACGACTACGCCGAGGCAAATAAAAGAGAGGACAGGCGAGCGGCGATGAAACCGAGGGAGCTACCGTGAGGGAGGGGGTGTAAGGATAGGGAATGCCGAATACAGATTTTGTTAATGGGGAATGCCGAATACAGATTTTATTAAGCTTAATTGTGATGGGGCTTTAGATGAGAATAGGGTTATTAGAGATGGGGCAGGCAGATTTCTTGGTGGTTTGTACAAGGCTGTTGGAATAGTCTCTAGTGCACTTGTAACAAAGGCTTTAGCTGTCAGGGAGGGTCTTGAATTTGTGCTGCAGATGGGATGGACACAGGTGGAGATTGAAAGTGACTCCAAGTATCTAATTCAAATTCTTACAGGTTTAGTCGGTATTCCGGTGGGCTCCCGATGCGGATGTTGTTATTTGGGCGTAGACATGGCCCATGTTTACTAAGAGGAATGCAGCTTGATAATGTGGCTCACAAAATAGCACATTAGAATTGCGGTTTGGAGCAACAAGCGACTTGGTTAAATGCTCCTCCCCACCAGCTTATTTCTACTCTTATTGAGGATTGTAATAGCTAGATACTATTATGAATCTTTATTGTTATCGTTGGTCATTTGTTATAAGGATTTCTTATAGTTGGAAAAAAAAGAACTTTTCCTAATTAAGAGTGGGTGCTAATTTATGTTTTCATGTTTTGTTTTCATTTTTATGTTCATTTCTCCCTCCAAGTTAATTTCCAAAGCAACAGCAAAATATAGTGCTTCAAAGTTCTCAGGGGCCAAATCTATTTCCAAGGCACAAGTGTGTGTATGCCTTGAAAATATTCTTAAAAAAGTAATGTATGATGCCTTAAAAATGGTATTGCCCGTTATCAGGTGTGATCTAATTAACCTATATTCATTTGAACAAGATTTCCTTAGGCTATATTTATCGAGCGGCCGAACTCGAAAAATATTTCAAATAAGCATCTAAACATTTAAACATTTCAAATAGGCACTTGAGAGTGATTTTTGACACCTAAACTTTTGGAAACATCTTTTTTTGCAACTGAACTCCACTTAAAAAGATAAATCTAAGGACAAAACAGGAAATTTGTATATATTACACTTTATGAGTCATATTTTAGATAATAAACAAATCATTGGGTCAATTTCTAATAATCAATTTAATTAATTGAGCAATAAAACAAAATAAAATACATCATCTTCAAGCTTACCGCGCTTCGCCCGTAAACACATTTGGAATCAATAGTTATTGGTTTCATTTATCACGCCCATTCGCGACAATTGTTGTGACAATTCATTTACTAATTTAGTCAATGTGATTACATAAATGGAACAATCAATCATAATGTAATTGTAATTACTAGTCGGGTTCTCACGATAATACCGGGGGGTTATGTCGGATTGCTAGATCGCGTGCATAACCGTTATAATAATATTAATGGTCAATTATATTATTATACGGTACATTATTATAGAGCCTAGAAAATTAAATACACGTATAGTGATTTTGGTTATCTTTCATGTACGAAATTCATGATATTAAGCTAAAATTAGAGAGTTGAGTTGTAATCATAGAATATTCTCAATCGGGAATTTTTACATTGATAATGTAAAATATAAATTAGTTTAAACTTCGAATTGATTAACTAGTTAGTTGAATTAATTGATAGTTAGTTAAGCTCGTTAGTAACTTGTTGGTGCACTTATTAATAACTTCGTTAGTGTTTAATTTACTTAGCGGTTTAATTAAATTAAGCGAGTTATTTCATTAACTATTCGGTTGGACTTTTAGGTTAAATAATGAACCCCCTATTTAAGTGAGGTTTATTAGGTTTTTCTGAAGACAATAATCTAAACCCACACAGCCTCGAGGTGAAAATCGGCTCTCCCTACCGGCCAGGGAGGCCCAAAGTGAATCAAGTGCAGAAACGATGGATTTTGCTTTTGATTTTTCCGTCAATCTCACGTGTTCTAGTAGACCCAAGTATTGGATTGACACTCTCACGGTGTGCAATCCCTAGAGCTAGAGGCATTGCCATTTTGTGATACTAGCGGTGCCCAGATTCAAGGCTTCGTGAGAGATTTGTTGATAGACTTCCATTGCGTCTCACATAAGTTTCTACAATTTTAATTTAGTTCATAGTATAATCATCTAATAAATTATATATGAATATATGTTTTGATTAAAATTTTGAATCAAGTTATACATATATTTTTCATCAAAACCAACCCGTAAACCAACCCATAACCCACCCACCCGAACGCCACATGAATGTAATTTACTAAATTAAATATACAAGCGTAGGCCCGCATATTACTGATTGGGCTCTAAATATCCGAGAATAAATAAGTAGAGTGCATTTGATTGTTTGAACTTTGAAGCAACCGGAGTGTGAAGGCTACAATTATCTTCCTTTTTCGTTTCCGTGAAGTGATGTGCCTGAAGAAAATAAATGGCATGCCATGCACATGTCTTGATCATGCAAGTTAAGCACGTGAAAGGCATATGCAAAGCATTTGAACTAGTTGTTAATTAGTTGTCTTTTATATTTGAAAGATTGTAGGAAGGAGTAACAACTTTATCATTATGTTAGGATTATTAGGAATAATGATAGCTTAATTTTAGGATCCATTTGTTACTCATTAACTTTTTGCATAATCTACGGCTATTTAAGCGACCTTAGTTGAAGCAATAAAAAGATCGAGAAGCCATTTCGGAAAAGCGAGCTACAAGTTGATTTCTTTTGTATTTGAATTGCTTTTGTTCATATTTGTAGATCTTGATTCCAACAATTAGTATAAGAGCTTGGAGAGCACAACAAATCCTAAACACTTAGCACCACATACATGAGAATTTGATGTTCACTATGACGTTTAGTGAGTTGATGGAGAATTTTTGAAGGCTAAGAGATGCATGGGTGATCGTTGTGAAACCATTTGATGGAGTATTGTTGAATGAAAATCAGCGAGGCTACATTGGGCGAGCAAACGAATCACCAGGTAAAACATTATCTCTTCCAGGCTATAGATATAACTATCTTTGGCCAGCAGATATTAGATGCAGGACTACAAAGATAGTACAACTGAAGTTCTGAAGGGAGAAGTTTGGAGGTAATGATAGAGTCAAGAAGGCACTAAGAAATTCTTTCAAAAGAGAGTTTGAATGGTTAAAAATGAAAAAGGGAGAAAGCATTGGAATTCATTGGCGAGGAGTTAATATGGTTTTACTTGATAAATTGAAATGGAGAAAGAAGTGAATGATTCTAAGATAGTGCATAAAATCCTGAGAACACTCACTGATCAATACACATATATAGTTGTGTCAATTGAGGAATCTCATAATATAGAGGCTATGTCAGTTGCTGAATTGCAAAGCTCATTAACTACTCATGAGCAAAAGTTTGCTAAGAATGGTAGAGAAGAAGTTGAGCCGGTTTTGAAGGTAGAGGAAAGATATGGAGGAAAAGATCTAGCAGATGAGGTGGCACTAGGAGAAAGGAAGTGGAGGAAGACGATCGCAAACAAGGCCACGGTGCAATGTTTGAGAATTAATCACGATCTAGGACATTTCGATATAAGATATCCCAAGTGGAACAAAGAAGCACATTATGTAGAAATGGAAGATGAGGATGATTTCCTACTTATGGCTCAAATTGAGGAGGAAGAATCAAAGAAATGTATATATATTATTTCAGAGTCGAGTAATCCACATGCAGAAAGATGAAAGCATGTTTACAAATCTTGACAAAACATTTACTCATTCAGTTAAACTTGGAAACAATGACAGTTACAAGTAGCTGGAAGGGGAAATGTCAAGATACATGTTAAGAATACAACTTACACAATTGGAGATGTGTACTATGTGCCAACATTAAAAAGCAATCTTCTTAGTGTTGGGCGACTTCAAGACAAAGGTTTAGCAATATTATTCAAGGAAGGTACTTGCTGACTATATCATCCAAAAAGGGGAGAGATCATTAGATTAGTGATGGCTACAAATAGGATGTTCCCCATCACATCAAATTGCAATACACAAAAGGAGTGGGTTGGAGAATATTTGCAGGCTACCTCAAATGAAGTGTCTATGCTTTGGCATCAAAGGTATGGACATTTAAACTTCAAAGGGCTGAAAATATTTCATGACAAGAAGATGGTGATGGGACTGTCAGAGCTCAAGGGAGATAACATAGTGTGCACATACTGTCTGAATGGAAAGCAAACAAGAGCTCCAATCCCTAGACAAAGTAACTAGAGAGCTGACAACATATTGAAACTCGTTCACTCAGATTTGTGTGTTCCTATTTCTCCAACATCAAACAGTGGTAAAAGGTTTTTCTTATATTTTATTGATGACTTTAGCAAGAAAGGATGGGCTTATCTCCTGGTGAATAAGTCAGACACTCTATATCACTTCAAGATTTCAAGGCAATGGTTGAGGAGTCAGGAAAGAGCATCAAATGCTTGAGGACAGATAGAGGAGGGGAATATGTGTCAGGAGAATTCAGTGCCTACTGCAATGAGCATGGAATCAAAAGGCAATTGAAAAATCCATACACTCCATATCAAAATGGAGTTGTTGAGCGAAGGACTAAAACAATGATGAATATGGTGAGAGCAATGCTATCTGCAAAGAACATGCCAAAGACTTTGTGGCCTGAAGCTGTGAATTGGACATTCTACATCCTGAATAGATGTCCAACTCTTGCTATCAAAGATATGAGTCCATAAGAGGCCTGGAATGGAATCAAACCTTCAGTGAATGATCTTAAAATCTAGGGTTGTTTGGCTCATGTCCATGTACCAAGTGTTCACAGAAGCAACCTAGATAACAGAAGTTCAGTTTGCATATTCTTGGGAATGAGTCATGAGACAAAAGGTTATAGGCTATTGGATGTTGAGACCAAAAGAATTATGATCAACAAAGATGTAGTGTTTGAAGAAGAAAAGTGATGGAATTGGGGAAAGGACTATGAATCACAAGTGAGCACTTATCTTGAGTTGGAAGGAGCTGAGACTAGACCACCTACAGGACAACATCAAGGTGATCAAGAACCACATGATAATGTCCATGGAAATGCAGAACAAGAAGAGAATATTACAGAAGATGGTGCAACAACTCCAGAACAATAACAAGCATAATCCAAGGGAGAGCGACAAAATCAAGAGAGGACCACAAAAGAGCCCCAGTGGATCTGAGATTATGTCAGTGGAAGTAAAATAAGTGATGATGAAGCATATATGGTTCTAGACACAGAGGGAGGATCATATGTTCTTTGAAGAATCAGTGAAGTGTGCAAAATGGAGACAAGCAATGGATGTTGAAATCCAAGCTTCATTAGCCAAAGCAAGGCATGTACCTCGTGACTTTCTACTTGAAATTGTAGAGAATAGGTGTCAAGTGGATATACATAACTAAAAAAGATGAAAAGGGTGAGGTAGTCAAGCATGGCTAAAGGCTACTGACAAAAGGAGGGCATTGATTACACTGAGGTATATGCACCTGTTGCTAGAATGGACACAATTAGAATGATTATAAGTGTGGCAACTCAAAAGGGATGGAATGATTCTTCAATTGGAAGTGAAGTCAGCATTTCTTCATAGGGAACTAGTTGAAGATGTGTACATAGAGCAACCAAGGGAATATGAAAGCAAAGGAAATGAACACATGATCTACAAACTTCATAAGGCATTGTATGGGCTAAAGCAAGCCCCAAGGGCCTGGTTCAGTAGGATTGAAAAGCACTTCCTTGATGAAGGTTTTGAGGAAAATAAGAATGAACACACTCCATTCACCAAGAGAAGCAGAGAAGGAAGAATGATCATTGTGAGCTTGTATGTTGATGATTTGATCATAACGGGGAGATGATGAAGGCTGGTTACCTGATTCAAATCGCTCCTACGATCAAGCGATTTGATATGACAAATTTAGGAGGAATGAGTTATTTTTTGGAAATTGAAGTAACACAAAGGGATGATGGAATATTTATATGTCAAAAGAGCTATGTTGCTGTCCTAAAGAGTTTTGGAATGGTTGATTGTAATCCTGTTTCCAGTCCAATCTCTCAGTCTTAAAGTTGATCATGACAGAGATGGAAAGCTGGTAGATAATACACTTTACAAGCAAATGGTTGGGAGCCTCATGTATTTAACTTCTACCCTGCCAGATATCATGTTTGCTACATGTCTTATTAGCAGATATATGGCAAAGCCAACTGAATTGGACTGCGGGTTGCGAGAAAGAATAGTAAAAAGCGAGGCGGGAGGGAGCTAATGGTGGCCACAGACTCAGGCTGATATGCTAGAGATATTGATGATCGAAAGAGCACAAGTGGATATGTGTTCTTATTAAATTCTGGAGCAGTTGCATGGTGCTCAAAGAAGCAGCCAATAGTTATTATCCACAAGCGGGCGAGGTTTATTGCGGCAAGCATGCCCTTGTCAAGCTATTTGGATGAATAAATAATATTGAAAGAACTTGGAAAAGAAGAAGAAAACTGCATTGTTATTAGATGTGATAATAGTTCCGCTGCTCAATTGACAGCGATGCATTATGCATGGGAGGAGCAAGCATATCGTCGTGAGATATCACTTCTTGAGAGACCTTGTCAAAGAAGGTTGAATTTCACTAATTCATGCTTGTTAGTTGGGGGCTCATCGCAGATGTGATGACCAAAGCATTGAAGATAGAAGCCTTTGTGAAGGCGGGGAGCGAGGTTGGAATTGCCAATAACCCGTTCCGTACTAATATTGAAATAGTATACTAGTTACTCGGTGGAGTATTTGGGAAATCAAAAATTCGAGTTGAGCAGTCATCTAGTCATTAAGCTTAGCGGTATATTTCGATTTTTGAGAGTTTTAAAGTTGTATGTCGAAGAGAATGACATTATTTGGGCGGTAATATAATTTGAGTATATAAATCAATGTTAATGTTTGGGCGTTGATGGTGAGAAAAGTTAAAGCTTGAGAAGTATCGATTGAATTAAGCGATGGAATTAAAAGCGCGAGTTAAGCGGGCCAACCCGTTTAAGTCCATTGAACCCGAGGCTAAAACCCAAAATAAATTCTTTCTTACGTATTGAGGCATTGATACTCCCGATTTTCTTTCTTAGATTTCTGTTCCATCTTGCAAGGTTTGGACCTCAACTTTTGGGAGAGTTTCTCCTCATCATCCTCAAATGGTTTCAAGGTAAAAGGTCGTCTTTTTTTGAGTATTTTTGTGAGATCTCGAGGTTTGACTTTTGTTGACTTTTCTATTTTGAATTTTATTCTTTAATTGATTCTTGGGTTCTAAATTAGTTATTCTTGAGTTGATATAGAGTGGTAAATGTGGAATTTAGGACGTTGACTTTTAGGATTTTAGGTTGACTTTTGGATTTTTATGAGATATTATTGAATATAATTATTGTTTAGGCTTAGATTATAATCTAAGAGTTGATAATGATCGATATTTAGGGTAGAAAGTGTGGTTATGAAATTCGAGTTGACTTCGAAGTGATTTTGAGTTGACTTTATCTAAATGTGGTCGATAAGTATAAAATAGGTTATTGGACCTTTATTGTGTTGAGGTGGAATTATGAGTATTATGTTGGAAGAAAATATGCCGAGAAATTAGTTTTATTAGATTTTGAGTAGTAATTGTAATTTCGAATTGTTTTTGATTAGGCGGAACACAGGAAAGGCACTTGGATCGATCGAGGCGAGGCGTTTGCTGTGCGAACGAGGTGAGTACTTATCTCACGTGTATTACCTTATGTACTTACTTTAAATGGTGTACATGTCTTTGTAATATAATTATGTAAATGGTATACATGTCTTTGTAATATAATTATGTGTGAATGGTGTACATGTCTTTGTAATATAATTATGTGTGAATGGTGTACATGTCCTTGTAATATAATTATGTGTGAATGGTGTACATGTCCTTGTGATATGATTATGTGAGAATGGTATACATGTAATGGTTGTACGATTATGTGTGAGCCATAATAAGGTGTATGTGACTTCTGATACTGCGGCATTGAAGAGGTAGGCAGGGTAAATGATGGCTTGAACTCCCAGCTTTATATTAATGTTGTATTTATGTGGCCTTGTCGGTAGCTTTTTGTATTTACGTAGCCTTACATCGGCCTTTTCTATTTACGTGGCACGGTTGGCATTTTCTATTTAAGCTTTGGTTGTGACTTTTTACATTTACGTGGCTGGTTTGTACTTTTCTATTTACGTGGCTTTGGTTGGCGCTTGTGGTATTTATGTGACCTTGGCGGTTGTAATTGATTCTGATTGTGTGATGTGCTAATTTGTGTACTTTGTTATTGTTGGTTATTGAGAGGTGTTAATTTGGAGTTAACCATGACTTTTTGAGGTGACTTGAGTATTAGGATATGACCTAGAATTGGAATGGTTATGGGTTAGGTGTCTTTAAGGCGTTGTTTACTCGACTTATACGTCGGTATAAGGCGTTGTTTACTCGGCTTATAAATCGGTATAAGGCGTTGTTTATCGACTTTATCGTGGTATAAAATGGGCATTTATAAACTTTTGCTCACGTCGGTATAAGGCGTTATTTATCGACTTTATACGTAACGGTATAAGGCGTTGTTTATCAGGCTTTATACGTGGGGTATAGGGCGTTGTTTATCATTTTTTATACGTCGATATAAGGCGTTGGTTATCAGCTTTTATATTGCGATATAAGGCGTTGTAGATTAATTTGTTTGAGCTTATGTGCATCAGGATTAGAATCCGGATGGTATCTAGTCGATGAGTGATTGATGACTAGAGTTATAGTCGTTGTTGAGTCTCTTGATTTCTTTCTGGAATTGTGTACTTACCGGAACCCTCTATTTTATCTTCGTGTGTTATGGCTGAGACTTCCTGTGAAATTATGTTGTACGACTTTATTCAGTAGTCCTGTATATATGTATTTTATTTCAAATTTGACTACGATGTCTATTCACAATCTCGTTGTTTAACATCAGCCGATCTTTGATAAGTTGTACTTCATTTCGAGGACTTTAGCCTTGTCGGCGGCTATTTTTATATTCGAGGAATCACAGTATTTACTCGAATTTAGCCTTGTTGGCGGGTATTCTTGTCTCTTTTTGTAGACATGTTATATATATGTAAAAGTGGTTAATGGATGAGATATCTTTGGAATGAGAATGTGGAATGCAGAACAAACCGAAGTTTATGCTAATCTGTCGATGATATTGATAAATCTTTATATATATAGGAGAAAGCTGATTCAATGTGCTAGAATATAAGTTCTCGTCAACCACGTGATACCATTGAAGTACATAAGTTAAGTATACTAAATGGAGAATTTGGGGAGATAATTCCGTATAGGTTATCTTGATTTAAGGCGTATTTTGCTTAGTTACATATTAAAGAAAAAGCTTGACTTAGAGAACGTTACGAGCGTTTAGATGTCATAGGAGGTATAACTATAATTGGGGGTAACACTTTAAGGGGAACTAAAGATAAGTAATAAGGGGTATGCTTGAGTGAGGAGATGTTAAGATATATATTTGAGTTGTTGTATGTTAAATGGGATGTTATATCGGAAATTTGATGTACTTACGAAAGATAATAAATAGGAAGATATCTCTTGTGGTTAAGGCGTACTGTGAGGAAGTTATTGATGTGGTGTGGTTATTGGGGTTTGATCGAAAAGTCGTTAAGTAAGATTTATTTTGTGGCGAGTAACATATAAAATAATACTCTTGGGGTATATGAAGATCACCAAATAGGTAAGGTATTTAATTATTCTTATTAAATGCGATCGGGTAAGATTAACCACGTGATATTTATTTTCACTGCCGACTTTTAAATTGCCGACTCCACTATTATTTCCTATGGGCGGGCGTTTATGCACAGGTTGTTCTGGAATGAGCCGAGAATCGTTAATTTGAGTAGGTGCGTCTCGCGAAGATGGCGATAGTGGCTTGAAGACCTCAGAGTCGTACTTTTTATCTTCTTGAAGTTTAACGTATGTAATAATTATTTTGACTCGTGTGGTAAAACAAGTAGTTTGATATTGTGCCTTATTGTGCGCTTTTCGGTTACTAATATTGTTGGTTAGTTACTTTAGATGGGCCAGTGGTATTGTTTATTTATGATGTTAAATGAGGTCGTTTTAATTGTTATCCATTAAGATTTGAGGTGACTCTGATTATACGGTTGTGTGATCCCAACCTTAGGGGGCCCACACAGGCGAGATTCGTTACAATTTTGGTATCAGAGCCTAGGTTTATGTTTCTTGGTGTCTTGTGTGGTTATGTGCCTAGGTTTCAGGGTGTAAGTGTGTTGTTGTGTGAGTCGTTCTGGTTTGAGTTTATTTCTTTCGAATCCGTTATTTGTTGAGGATAGAAGATTTCGTTGACTTCGTCACAGTGTGTAAGTGACTACCTTGAATTTTGTGTTCTTGTGGTGTTACTTGATTGAGATGTATTATATACTTTGATGTGTGGGCGAATTATGTTTAATATAGCGTGCGTTATTTATATGTATATGTTGAGATGGGTACCTGGGTATAATTTGGAGATCAACACGATGGGTAGCTATATATGTTGTGTTAGGGTAAGAGGGCCGGCTGCCTTAAGTGCGCGTTGACATAAGATATTAGGGGAGCCTCTGAGAAGGCGAATTACTATATTGAGAGAGTTTGAGCGGGTGACAAGGTGCGTGATGTTAGTGATAAGGGTGTGTCGAAGGTGCGTTGAGATTATCGACGGTGGGTTACGAGGTAAATTTCGGGGCGAAATTTTATAAGGTGGAGTAGATTGTAATAACTTGGATTTCATTACTAATATTATTATTGAGGAAATAGTATACTAGTTACTCGATTAGATATTTAGAAATCAAAAATTCGAAGTTGAATAATTAATCTATTGAATCAGTCGGTTGGCGGTATATTTTACATTTGAAGTTTTAAAGTTATGTCGGAAAGATAACGTTATTTGGGCCGGTAATATAATTTGAGTATATAAATAAATGTTAATGTTTGGAAGTTGATGAATTCGAAATAGAAGTTAAGCAGTATCGATTGAATTAAGCATTCGAGTCATGCTTGAGTTAAGCAGGCCAACCCGTTTAAGTCACTGAACCAAGGCCCAAAAACCCAAAATCATTCTTTTCTTCGTCGTGAGGCATTGATACTCCACCCCCCACAGATTTTAACTTTTCTTCGATTTATAGCTTCCGTCTTGCCGAGCTTTGGACCTCTGCAGATTTTTCGGAGGAGGTTTCTCATAAATCATCCTAAAACCAATTTGAGGTAAAAGGTCTGCAGAATCTTTTTTGGAGTATTTTTGTAGGAAGATACTAGAGTTTGACTTTTGTTGGCTTTTGAATTTTATTGCTCGATTGATTCTTGGGTTCTAAATTAGTTATTCTTAGGATTTGATATATCGTGTTAAATGTGGAATTTCGGACGTTTTTGGGCCGTTGACTTTTTAGGATTTTGATTTGACTTTTCAGTTTTTTATGAGATATTGAATATATAATTATTGTTTAAGGCAGATTATAATCTAAGAGTTGATAATGATCGATATTTAGGGTAAGAAAGTGTGGTTATGGTCGGAGTTGACTTTCAGTGATTTTGGGTGGCTTTTATCTAAAATGTGGTCGATAGAATAAATAGGTTATTGGGCGGCTTTATTGTGATTGTTTTTAGGGGTGGAATTATGAGTATTAAGGTTGTTGGAAGAAAATATAGCCGAGAAATTAGTTTTTATTAGATTTTGAGTAGTAATTGTAATTTCGGCGTGTTTTGATTAGGCAGCGGAACACGGGAAAGAGCACTTGGATCGATCGGGCGAGGCGTTTAACTGATGCGGGCCGAGGTGATGCTTGCTCTAGCGTGTATTACCTTATGTACTTACTTTAAATGGTGTACATATTTTTGTAATATAATTATGTGTGAATGGTATACATGTCTTTTTAATATAATTATGTGTGAATGGTGCACATGTCTTTGTAATATAATTATGTGTGAATGGTGTCGTATCGCTTGTAATATAATTATGTGAATGGTGTACGTGTCGCTTTGTGATATGATTCGTGAGAAGGGTACACATGTAATGGTTGTATGCGATTATGTGTGAGCCATAATATGGATTTATGTGACTACATTACTGCGGCGTTGAAGACTGGCTTGCGGTAAGTGATGGCTTGAAATCCCCGAGCTTATATTAATGTTGTATTTCACAGCGATAGGTATTAAACAACTTTTGTATTGTGGCCTTGTGGAAGCACTTTTCTATTTACGTGGCTTTGGTTGGCGTTTTTACATTTACGTAGCGCCAATTTAGAAAAAGATTTTCTATTTACCGTAGCTGGTTGGCACTTTTCTATTTCTGTGGCCTGGTTGGCACTTGTGGTATTTATGTGGCCTTGGCGGCGGTTGTAATTGATTTACGATTGTGTGATGTGTTAGCTGTGTACTTTGCTATTGTTGGGAGTAAAGTAGTTGGTTATTGAGAGGTGTTGGCTGGAGTTATGTATGACTTTGGGGTGGGTGAGTATTAGGATATGACCACAGAATTGGAATGGTATGGGTTAGGTGGCTCTTTAAGAGCGTTGTTTATCGAGAACTTTTGCTCGTCGGTATAAGGCGTTATTTATCGGCTTTGCTCGTGTTCGGTATAAAATTTATCGGCTTTATACGTCGGTATAAGGCGTTGTTCTCCGGCTTTATCTGTCCGGTATAAGGCGTTGTTTATCGAACTTTGCTCGTCGATATAAAGCGTTGGTTATGTTTTATCTTGGTATAAGGCGTTGTAGATGAATTTGGTTGAGAACATGTGCTTCGGGGGATTAGAATCCGGATGGGTATCCCAGTTGATGAGTGATTGATGACTAGAGTTATAGTCGTTGTTGAGTCTCTTGGTTAACACAAGGCCCATGTGCTTCTTTGGAACCCTCATTATATCTTCGTGTGTGTTATATGCAGGAACTGACACAGTAGGAATTATGTTGTATGACTTTATTATGTAGTCTGTATATATATGTATTTTTAGTCATATTTGACTCACGATGTATCTATTCACGATCGTTGTTGTCTTTGTCGTGAGTGCTTTGATGGTTGTACTTCATTTTCAGACTTTAGCCTTGTCGGCAACTATTTTTGTGATGAGGATCACGGTATTTGCTCTCGGATTTAGCCTTGCCGGCGTGCATCTCTTTTGTAGACATGTTATATATATATGTCAAGTGGTTAATGGATGAGATATCTTTGGAATGAGAACATTAGGTACAGGAATTATGAAGCTTAAAGTTTATGCGAATCTGGCATCGATGATGTTGTTGATATTTTATATATGGGGGAGAAAGCTGGATTGATGTGCTAGAATATAAGTTCTCGTCAACTTAGCGGCTTAATTTGATACCGTTGAGATACGTAAGCTCCGTATACTAAATGGAGAAATTGGGGAGATAATTCGTACTTAGGTTATGCTTGATTTAAGGCGTATTTTGCTCAATTATATTAAGAAAAGAAATGACTTAGAGGGGCAGCGCTACGAGCGTTTCGATGTCATGGGAGATGTATGAAAGCGAAAATAGGGAGTATGTTTGTAGGGTGATTAAAAGATAAGTAGTTGAAGGTGTATGCTTGAGTGATGAAATGTTGAGATATAGAGTTTGAGTTGTCGTATGTTGAGTTGGATATTATATCGGAAATTAGCTATATACGAAAGATAACAAATAGGAAGATATCTCTGTGGTTAAAAGAGCGTCTTGTGAGGAAGTTACAATGACGTATGGTGTGGGTTTATTGGGTTAGTCGGAAGAGTCATTAAGTAAGATTTATTTTGTGGTAGTAAGATATAAAATAATACTCTTGGGTATATAGTCGCTTAAATAGGTAAGGTATTTAAATTAGTCTTATTAAATGCGATCGGGTAGGTTAACCACGTGATATTTATTTTAAACACTAATTTGACTCCTATTTTTCACATGGTAGGCGGATTTTTATGCCTAGGTTATTCTAGGAATGACAAGAGATAAATTATTAGGAAATAGTGCGTACCAGCGAAGATGGCGATGGTGGCTTGAAAGCCTCAGAGTCATACTTTTTTTTCTTCTTCGAAGTTTACATTGTATGTAATAATTATTGTTGACTTGGTGTGGTAAAACAAGTAGTTTGACTTATGCGCGTATTACACCTCCCGTTGTGTATTGTTGGTTGGATTCGCTAGATGGACGAGTGGTATTGTTTATTTATGATGATGTTAAATGAAATTCGTTTTAATTGTTATCAATGCGTTGGTATTTCGATTATCTGATTTGCATTGGCCAGTCGGCGCCGAGGGGGGCCGCGCAGGGCAATTAAATTCTGAGGAATGGTTGAGATTGAAGAAATAAGTTAATTGCAATGGAAATGAACTTAAGGGAGAAAATGAAGAGAATAAATGTCATGCCATGCACATGTCTTGATCATGCAAGCTAAGCACGTAAAAGGGATATGAAAAGCATTTGAAATAGTTGTTAAGTTGTCTAGGAGTAACAACTTTACCTTTCTCTTAGGATTATTAGGAATAATGGTAGTTTAATTTTAGGATCCATTTGTTACTCATTAACGTTGTAATCTCTGGCTATTTAAGCAGCCTTAGTTGAAGCAATAAAGATCAGAAAAGCCATTCCTAGAAAAGCTTGAGCACAAGTTGATTTCTTTCGTATTTGAATTGCTTTTGTTCATATTTGTAGTTCTTGATTCCAACAGTGCCACCTTCTCCGTTCCGCAACCTCTTTGCTCAAGAACTTACGAGCCGTCAAGATGGAGGGATTGGAAAACAGAAGCAATTGGAAAGTATTTATAATCACTTAGAAGCTGATTATGAAATTGAACAAGAGAAACATAGTTTGGTTGTATTTCTTAGATAATTTTATTAGTACTCCGTAAGTAAAAGTTATTATTAAAAATTGACAAAATGAATTGTTTATTATCTAAAATATGAGCCATAAAGTGTAATATATATAAATTTCCTATTTTAACCTTAAATTTATACATTTTAAGTAGATTCAGTGTCAAAAAACGTTTAGTTCAGTCTTAAAATCGCTCCTTGAATACATAATATTAAAATGTTTAGATGCATATTTGAAATGTTTTCCAGATGAAATTTAGCCATTTCTTTATGATCTACAGGAATATGGCAAAATGTATGTTTTCAGCTTAAAATGACTCTTTTGTGCTCAAATGGACAAATATTTTTATCTTTCAACTCAAATGGACTTGATGGACAATGGTAACAATAATCTCTTTAAAGAATGGCTATAGTGAACAGGATATCTCTATGTTGCTACATATTGATTATTAATCAGTAGTAGTAATAGAAGACAACTTTTGAGTACTAATGCAAAATCTGCTTCAAAGGTGAGTGTCTCTTGCAGCAGAACCAAAGCGTGATCTCCTAATGTTACTTCGACGTTTCTTGTAAACCAGCCCTCCGAAAACTCCTAAACCTACAGCTGTAAATACACCTATGACGATCCCAGCCTTCTGTCCTCCATTCAGTCCTGGAGAGCCGCCAGATTCAGTTCTTGGTTCTACTGGTGGTGACGACTTTGGCGGCAATATAGATGGAGAGGGGGCCTTTGGAGGCTCTACTGGTGGTGCCACTTTTGGTGGCAATATAGATGGAGAGGGGGCCTTTGGCGGCTCTACCGGTGGTGCCACTTTTGGAGGCAATATAGATGGAGAGGGAGAGGGTGGTAATAGTGGTCCTCCTGTCAGAGCAGCATGGACTGTAAACTTGTTTAAATTCAAAAGAATAAGAAGATAGCAGAACCTACAGATAATATTAATGCCCATGATGTTTACTAACATTTGTAATGGATGAGGAATTTTATATGAATGCAGGCCAGGTGCTACCAGAGGAATGGAGGTCCTTCCATGTATAATTTATAACTTCAATTATATTGTTAAATCCGTCATCAAGCATTGTACTCTACGCCTTCATCTTACACTGGAATAACATCATTATAACAACTACGTAAATCTGTCCCATTTTGATTAGTTTGACTTTCTTTAAAACTATGTAATTCCATTTCAGGTTGTACTCTAATCAGGATGAATTTGGCTAAATAACACATTCTTGTGTTTTGTACTAAAGAATAACACTTTTTTTTACTTAAATAACATTCCCTCCTTTACAAGTACTAAAATATCCCCTCATCCCCTTCTAACTCTTTATTACCTCTTCATTTTCCAAATTTTCACTCTAACTTCTTCCTCTAACTTCCATTACCAAAAATTGAAAAAAATTAAAATTTTGAAGCAAAGTCTTCACCATGTAAGTCTCAGGTGGTGCTCTTATGTTTTCGCTTTCTTCTTTTTACCGTTTTTTTTCTTCTTTATTCTGTTACCTGTGTTCGATTTTTTCGGTTTTTTATAATAAAAAATTCATGGCCATAAAGCTCAATTTTTTGGCTTTGATAATAAAAATTCATGGGTTTGTTAAAGATTTATTTTTTGGGGGGTTTTTTGATAATAAAAATTCATCGGTTTGTTAAAGATTCAATTTTTTTGATAAGAAAAATTCATGGGTTTGTTAAAGATTTGATTTTTTGGGTTTTTGATAATAAAAATTCATGGGTTTGTTAAAGATTTGATTTTTTTTGGGGTTTTTGATAATAAAAATTCATGGATTTGTTAGAGATTTGATTTTTTTTGGGTTTTTTTTTAATAAAAAATTTATGAGTTTGTTAAAAGTTTCTATTCATGGGCCCTTCTAAACAATTTTTATATATATAGAAATTGTATAACTATATTTTTATCAAAATACATGAAACATAATAGTAACTTATTTATATTCTCCTTTTTTTTGGATATAATTTTTTATGCAACATTTTATAATATAAATAAAAAGAGAATATGAGAAATATAAAGTAAAATCAACAATACTTAAAATATAAAATAAAAAAGTGTAACAAGAAGAAAATAATAATCAGAACGACCCACCCCAAGTCGGCCGCCCGAGGTTACATCATTAACAACTCCGTATACTGGTAGCCACTAAACGACGATACAATAACAACATAACCTCGCCGACATTATCAAAATAAAGCTCCTATTTCCATCGTGGGAAGTGCTCCAACAATACATCCAACAAAAATAACTGACAACGTAACACAAATCCAAAATACATCATAAGGAAAGTATGACAACCTATCTTCGGCCAATGCCCACCTCAATCCATCACTCCTAGAAACCTGCAATCTAAACGCCCGCCCACGTAGAATAGTGAGTCGCCTATTGTCGAATACAAATATCACGCATTTCCGTCCTCTTACATTTTCTGCTTTCCATATATATATATGCCAATTATTAACCAAGTTACTGACGAATAACTCCAAAAGTCACAAGAGATAATACACATGAGCCTACAACCCCTCAATTTAACACATACTCATCTAACGGAAACAATCCTAACACACAAAATCACTTCAAACGAGGTAATCCACCTCCAAATAATACACATACGAGGAATCCACCTCCAAATAATACATTACATGCAGAATCACCTCCAAATATCCCACGGTGCCTCCACCTCCATCCTCCCGACCGAGGCTACACCCCCAACGCGCATATCACACCAAACCTCCCCGAATCCACTCCGGCAACCCCTCACGATATGCACACCACTACCAAACCTCCCGGCCTGGGGTCACACCGCCTCAAGAAGTAACACATAAGTCAATCACACATCGCGCTAATACGCCCACACACAACACACACACGTACCCACATATATAACACACAGCCTCATAATATAAATCATGTTCACAACTATCCCATGATATAAATCATAATCACTAATATCTCATTATATGAATTATAGCCTCAATTATCTCATAATATAACTTAAAAATTCCATTATCTATGAATCAATCAAAATGTACATGGGATAATATCAATTATAATCTCAATTGTCAAAGTATAACTCCTATAAATCTCAATTTCCACATAATATCACCATGGTCACAATACATATCCACATCTCAAAATACTATATGTAGTATATACAACATATTATACATAAAAGGTTCCTACCGTGAGATTCAGACTACCTCAAGTCTAAAAGTAGAATAAATAAAGATTAGGCGCTCTCGTATGGGGACCTCGGCTCAATTCCTATTCAAAGAAATTAGATATTATAATACATTCCATGTAGTCCTCTCTTAACATATATGTGTACCCCTAAGTGTTATACCACGCCTCACTTCCATTCGAATTTATAAATTCCCTTAGCAAGGATTCTATTCCCAAGATCGATATCACTATGTAACATCTCGATATACCTGAGACTAAATCGCCAACTTCGCAAATCTCAAAGATTCGCCATCACCTAATTACTCCAAATAACCTCCTAAACACATTCTAAACAACCCAGAGAATCAATTGACAACTAATTAATCCATTAAATACAACCTCCAAATTCAATCATTTAAAAGCTATACTCTAACTTTCCAAACTTTCTCAACTAAAATTCTACCTATCCATATCCAAAACCAATAATTCTATACCCAAACAACTATATTAAAGTCCTTTTTAACCTCATATTACAATTTAATGTCAATTTAAGAAAAAGTCAAATAAAAGTCAACATAACACTTACACCACTTTCTAACCCCAATAACTACTCAAAATCATCGCTAAATCTCCCAATCGATACTTTAGATAACATTTCTATACCATAATATAATCAAGATCTAAAAGTCAACCAACATTCATAAAAGTCAACTCTTCAAGAACTCAAGAAATACTCCAAAATATTTCAACTTTCTACCTCAAAACGTAGAATGTCTCTGGAATCTCCGTAAAAATTTTAGGGCCAAAGCTCGCCAAATTGGAAGAAAATCAAGAACAAAATCGCTTTAAAATCTGCGAGTAAAATTCGCCGTTATGGTGTGAGCAGTTATATGGAAGTTTGTGTTTGGATAATCTTGAAGGTGATAAGGATGATTAAAAGTCTCGTGTCCGCACTCCAAAAATATCTCAAGACTAGCTCTCGCTTCTCGCTCGTTTTCGCTCAATTTCTCGCCTCGATTTAACAACACACAACTCTAATATAACTTTAACTTCTAATCCCCCAAATCATATTATACCACTCGACATAACTTTAAAATCTTAAATACCAAATTCCATTATCAACCGATCGACTATATCTCCAACCCATTCAACTAAAAATTTCTCGATTTCTCCTCGAAATACCCACCGAAAGCAACTAGTATACTATTTCATAATATTAATGAACGGGTTATCACACTACTCCACCTTATAAAATTTCGCCCCTCGAATTTACTCAACACCCATGCGCCTCGCACTAACACACACCACTCAACCTCATAGAAATAAGTATACTACATACATTATAGTACAAAGTTTAAGAACTAACCTTCGCTTCTCAAAAGATGCGGGATACCGTCGACATCCTCCCCTTCGCTCCCACGTAGCCTTCCTCCACTCGCGATTCTCGCCACAACACCTTCACTAAAGCCACAACTTTATTCCGCAACACTTTTCCTTACGATCAAGAATTTTCACCGGTTTCTCTTCATACGCAAGATCCTCTCCTCCGAGCGCCCAATCGGGTTGGGCGACTCTAAGATACGGGATTCGTCTCGATATACTTCCTCAAACATGACACATGGAAAACATTACGACTGCCCAACGCTCGAGTAACGCCAAACGATAGGCCACCGGACTAACCCCCTCGCCCACAATTCACACGGACCGATATATCTTGGCTCAACTTTCCTCTCTTCCCGAATCTCAACACACCTTTCCACGTGGGATATTCTCAAGAATACTTTTATCACCAATTTCAAAGTTTAAATCCACCCGACGACCATCCGCATACATCTTTGGCCTATCTTCAAGCGCCCACTTTCAGTGTCACAGATCAATTTTATTCTCTCACCCCGATCTTTCCACCAACTCGAACCATACACTTTTCTATCCCCCCACTTCATTCCAAAGCAACCGAGTCCTACATTTCCGCATAATTTCAAATGGTGCCATCCCAATACCGGCGCTGAAACTTATTATATGCAAACTCCATTTTAGGCAATTCATCATCCCAATTTCCGAAAAATTCAACAATGTGCCCGGAACATATCCCCCTCTCCAATGTTTGAATTACTCTCTCTCCGACGCCTATCCGATCAGGATGAATGATGTACTCAAATTGACCCCTCGGCCCCCATCGCTTCTTGGAAATCCTTTCCAAAATCCGGAGGTGAATCGGGCATCTCGATCCGACACAATGTATACCGGGTACTCCATGTAATCGCACACCGGGTTCAGTTATACAACTCAACTGCCAGACTACGAAGTCGATGAATTTGGTAAGTAGAAATGAGCCGATTTTTGACAGCCTATCAACTATCACCCAAATGCTATCATTCTTTTTCTCAATGTCCTCGCATGAAGTCCAAAAACAAAGTCCATCGTAATATGCTCCCAAGTCCACTCGAATGTAGCGGGTCACTAGGCCCCCCCGCCTCGGATGCCGGTGTTCTATTTTCACTGGCTGACAAGTCGACATTTTGATACAAATTCAAGCACTTCCTCTTCAGCGTCAAGCCACCAATACACTACTCTTAAGTCTCTATACATCTTGTACCACCCGGATGCATACTATATGGGAGTATTACGGGCTTCGGCCCTGTACCCCCCTTTTTTTCAACCTGCAGAATAAGGCAATTTAATAATCTACCATGCATCAGAAGAGCTCCATCCTCTCACCAAAGTTCCATCTGCCCGCTCACTTCCCTATTATCTTTTGTAATTTCTCATCTTTTGTCGGCCCCTCTCCAAAAGATTCGATCAACAAGAACCGGTCGAACCCTTATTTGTGCCAACAAACCACCATCGACTCCCACTCCGAAATTAACACCAAGTTGCTTCATTTCATTTAATGGCTCCTTAATCTTCCCCTTTCGACTCAAGGCATCACCATTACATTCCCGCTTCCCGGACGATACTCAATAGAAATATCAAGTAATCGGCCGATAAACTCCCATCCACCTTCGCCGCCCGCATTCAAATTCTTCCCCAAGGCTGGGAGGTATTTCAAACTTTGTGATCAAGAAAATTTTGCAAGTCACTCCCATACAAATAACGCCTCCAAATTAACACAATAGCGCTAGCTCCAAATCGTGTGTTGGATAGTTTTTCCTTCATGATTTCTCAGTCGCCGCGATGCATACGCTACCACCTTACCATGCTGTACAACACATCCCAACCCCCGATGCTGACGCATCACTATACACGACATGCCCATCCTCACCTCGACTAAGAAGTCAATACCGGCGCGGTAGTCAATTTCTCTTTCAACTCATTGAAGCACCGCTTCACAACTTCATTCCAAACAAATGGAACTCCCTTTCTAGTCAACTCCGGTCATGGGTGTAGCAATAATTGAGAAGTCCTGTATAAATCTCCGATACTATCCCGCTAGACCCGTAAAAACTCCGTGATTCGTAACACTAGTGGGTCGTTCCCAATTCATCACAGCTTCAACCTTTTGAGGATCAACACTTATACCCTCTCCTGAAATCACATGGCCCAGAAACTGCACTTTTCTCAACCAGAATTCACACTTGGAAAATTTAGCATACAATTCATTTTTCCTCAAAGTCTCTAGCACAATCCTCAAGTGTTCTTCATGCTCTCCCTCACTACCAGAATATATCAAAATGTCGTCACGAACACCACCACAAATTTATCTAAGTAAGCGAACAATTCGATTCATAAGATCCATAAATGCGTGGGCATTCGCCAACCCAAATGGTATCACCAAAAACTCAGAAAGTCTATATCTGCTCTAAAAGTCGATTTCGACATATCATCCTCCTTAATCCTCAATCACGGGTAGCCCCGACCCTCAAGTCAAATCTTAGAAAATACCTACATCCTTCAATTGATCAAACAGATCATCAATCCTAGGCAACGGATATCGACATTCCACGGTTACTTTGTTCGCCAGCCTGTCTATAATCGATACACAACCTCAAAAGATCCATCCTTCTTCTTGACAATAACACCGAGCCCCCAAGGCGAACTACACTGTCGAATGAATCCTTTATCCAACAATTCCTCGCAGAATTGCGTTTAACTCCTTCACCGCTAGAGCCATTCTATAAGGTGCCAAGTAGAAATCGGAGTAGTACTGTGAATCAATTCTTTATAGAAAACTCCACCTCTCGCACAGAGGAAGTCCTGCAATTCCTCAGAAATACATCAACATATTCTCTCAAGCACAACACGCACCTCCCTCGATTGACCTTCTCCTTACTTGTGTCGACAACATGAGCAAGATAACCAACACATCCACTTCTCAAAGATCTTATGGGCAACTAAGGCGTAAATGAGACAAAGAGGAAGTTAATTTTTCTATCACCTGCAAGTTAAGATCTTTAGATTTACCAGATCAGATATTTCAATCTCTTAGCATTTACAATCTATCACCGCATGATGCTTTCCCCCAACCAATCCATCTCGCACAAAGATCAAAATCATTCATCTCAAAAGGTACAAAATCTATTCCTACATTGATTTCCAATACTTACGGACAATTTCTAAGTACCTTATCAATCTTAACACTCCCACCCTGAGTTAGAATTAGAAGGAATAGCAAGAATTTCTCGAGTTTTAGAATACGCTCGGGAGAATTTCGTAGATATAAAGCGAACGAGTAGCTCCGAATCAAACAAGACTTTAGCTTCCAAATCCCACATAAATTTAAAGTACCGGTGTGGATCACCCCTGGGAATCTCCTAGCTTCCTCGGCTGCAATCGCAAATATCCGCCCACGGCTAGTTCCAAAGAATCCTCGCTACCCCCCGACTACTCACAACCTGTTTCCAAAGCCTCCTCTCTACCACCGACCGACCTCCACGGTTTCTCCGTGATAGCCTCCTCTCGCCGGGCCGTGACCGGAGTAAATGTGCACTCCCACTAACACTGCCTCCGGGGACAATCAACAAAGAATGGCCCTTCCCCCGGGGCGACACCGATAACAAACCACCACCCCGTCTCGGCATTCCGGCAGCCTCTATGACCCCAGCTTACCACAACGAAACACCCAGTCACCGCCTCCTCCTCGATACCTCTTCCGGCTCCCCTGCACCGATTAAAGACCCGGGGCATGTAAACAAGAGTACCGAATTGAGAATTGGCAAATGTGAGCACTAAATCGACTTCCTACTGTAACGGCCACGCCGCGACGGACGCCCTCGAAACCCGTAACTCGATCGACCACCATCTCGGGAAGATCATATCTTCCCTCTTTCTCCCCCACCCACCGGACACTCACCAAATCCATCTCTAAATTGTAGCGTAACATTTACTAGCTCATGGAAAGTTGTATAATTTTTGAAAGATAACCCTCGTGCGAATCTCCCATTTCATTCCGTCCCTGAACCTCTCGATCCTCTTCCCCTCAGTAGGATTCACCTCCGGAAGTGCATCACCGAATCTCGTAGTCATTTATACTCTTGCCCCCTTGCTTGAGCTGGATCAATTCTCTCTCTGGGAGCCGACATATGCACCACACAAAGCTCCTCAAATAATTCCACGAATCGATCCCACAACACCGGTGTCCGCCCACCAAGAACAAAGATCTCTGTACGCCTCCCACCGCCTCGAAGCTCCACTGCCAAGAATTCAGACATAATCCGTCCCCCGCAATCTCATGCTCAAATATACTCTCCAAGTCTCGAATGAACTCTAATGCCTCGAATAGGGAGAATCCCCGGCAACTGAAGTGGTCCCGGCCAGTACCACGGTTCGATTCCACCAATATTTACCCTAATCCGTGGGTCTTCGGCCACTAGGCTCATCACCTACATTACTATCCACATTCTCAAGAACTCCCCAAGACCTCTACCACCTCCCCCCTAGCCTGCCACCCTCATTGCCAATACCTACGCGCGGCATCATCCCCACGCCTCATTTAAATGTACAGTTAAGAAATCGACTTCACAAAGGAAACCCACAAGGACACAACTCTCTAACAACTATCAACCTACACATAACCACAGACACCATAAATACCCAACTCAAAGCTCCGACACCAAAATTAACACCCACCCCAAAGTTTACCGGCCTCCGAGTGCTAAGACTGGCCATCAACTCAGATAATAAATGTAGCCAATAAACTAATGGATACAATAACAACATAACCCGACATTATCAAAATAAAGCTCCTATTTCCATCGCTCCCCAAACAATACATCCAACAAAATAACTGACAACGTAACACAAATCCAAAATACATCATAAGGAAAGTATGACAACCAGACTGTCAATATAATACAACCACCAATCTCAAATATACCTTTCAACAAAAAAAGAAACGAATCGATGGTGACTCCTTATGCCACCACTGGGCCTCACCTACGATCTCCACGCCAGCTGAAACCGCCTCCCTCACCCACCTCAACGATCACCTCCTAGAAACCCAGTAATTTAAACGCCCGCCCACAGAGAATGTGGAGTCGTTTATTGCTTGAAATAATACAAATATCACAGCGTATTCGGGTCCCTCATATATACCAGCCGATATATATATATAAGGTATATACAATTATTAACCAAAGCTTAAGCATGATTTAATAACTCCGTCTAAAAAGTCACAGATAATACACACAGCCTCACAACCCCGAATAACACATACTCATCTAACGGAAACAATCCTAACACACAACAAAATCATCAAACGAGGAATCCACCTCCAAATAATACACATACGAGGAATCCACCTCCTCAAATAATACACATACGAGGAATCCACTTCAAAATAATCGCACGAGGCCTTCCACCCCATCCCGATCACCGAGGCTACACCCTCAACGTATATCACACCAAACCTCCCCGAATCCACCTGGCAACCCTCACGAGCATATGCACACACACCACGCCAAACCTCCCTTGGGGTCACCACCGGGCCTCCGCAAGTGTCATAAGCAATCAATCAAGACATCAAAGACACGCCCACACACACAACATACGCCCACATATATAACACACATTTCCTTGCTAATATAATCATGCTCACAACTATCCTACGATATAAGTCATAATCACTAATATCTCATTATATGAATCATACCAATTATCTCATAATATAATTTAAAATCTCCATTATTTCATCATATGAATCATAATCAAAATGTACACATAATATCAATTAATCTCACTATTTCCAAAGATAACTCATAAATCTCAATTTCCACATAATATCGCCTACGGTCACAATACACATATCCGAATAATCTCAAAAAATATCAGGCGGTGATATACAACATATTATACATTAAAAAGGTCTTTAATCGTGGAGATTTGTACTCACTCAAGTCCAAAAGTAGTAACAACAAGACTAGCAGCCTTCTCAAGCATCCCTACCAATTCCTATTCAAAGAAATTAGATATTATAATACATTCCATAGAGTCCTCTCTTAACATATATGTGTACCTTAAGTAAGTTATAACATCGCCTCACGATTCGAATTCTATAACTCTTTTAGCAAGGATTCTTATTCCCAAGATCGAGCATCGGCCTATAACATTCCGACATACAACTATATATTCAAATCGCCAACTTCCTCGCAAAATCTCAGACTGCCATCACCCACTCATTCCAACAATAACCTCCCCTAAACACATTCTAAAAACAAACTGCTAATCAACAAATCTATCCATTTAAATACAACCTCCCAATTCAATCACTTAGTGCCATTTTAACTTTCCCAAACTTTCAACTAAAATTCTACCTATCCATATCCAAACCAATAATTTACACCCAAAACAACCATATTAAAGTCCTTAACCCTCATACGCCATTTAATGCTTAATTTAAGAAAAGTCATCAAGTCAACATAACACCAGACCACTTTCAACCTTAACTACTCCCACCGATACCGATAACATTTCTATACCATTATAATTTCAAGACCAAAAGTCAACCAACATTCATAAAAGTCAACTTCTTCAAAAACTCAAGAAATACTAAAAATATTTTGAACTTTCACTTCAAAACGAGAATGTCTCTGGGAATCTCTCCGTAAAATTTTAGGCCAAAGTCACAATTTAAACAAGAACAAAACCGCTTTAAAATTAAGCAGGTACCACAAGTTATATGAAAGAAAGAGGGACGCACAGGTTTGGATAATCTCAAGCGTGATAAGGATGATTAAAAAAGTCTCGTGGATCCACACCCAAAAATAGCCCCCCAAGACTACCTCGCCTTCTCGCTCGGTTTTCGGCTCAATTTGCCCTCGATTTAACAACACAACTCAATATACCTTTTAACTTTCTAATCCCCCAAATCATATTATACCACTGACATAACTTCTTTAAAATCTTAAATACCAAATCGCATCTATCAACCGATCATTCTGCTATTCCAACGACTAACTAAAATTTCTCGATTCTCGAAATACCCACCGAGCAACTAGTATACTATTTCATAATATTAATACGGAACGGGTTATCACAATAATTCTGTGTATGAGTTTGTAAAAATTTGTGGAACGAAATTGCTTGTATATATTGTATAACAAATTTCAGTGATTTCTGCCCCTCAATGTGTTAGCTAACAACGCATTAAGCACGCTTAACTACCTAACTACCATTAAGCGATCGCATTGCTTTGGCAACCTTGGTTTGGACATCGAGTTCGATGAAATGACAACGAAGTTTATTAGTGAGCACAAAATCCACATATTCATCACTCTAATAATAAATAGATTACAACAAAATACATTCGACACATAGAAAAGTTGGGTTTCAAAATAATTCTTTGCATTTATACCAACAATGTAATTACGAAATCTTTTTAACTAAATCATTTATTGTCCATTTGCATTAAGTAGTACTACATAATTAAGCTTGAAAGTGATGTCTTTGAAGATTGAAACGATTGATAATGCTACAACTTAAACAAAGATGGTCAAAAAGCTTAAAGAGATCGTAACCTCAGCCGATCCAACACCCGTGTTTCCCTAACAAATCTACTTTTGCTTTTATATCGCGAGGATTGAAAGTCAAATCATTAGTTTTATGAAATGCACCACTTTAAAGTTATAATTCAATCTCAATATATAAACAACTTGGAGAATCACTAATAACACACTACTATAGTGTTTCAAATAACATCGAAATGAACAAGGTAACAATATCATTTGCTATCAAGAACAAAACAAGAAATAGGGCAAACAATGTTATTTTCCATTAGAAGAAACATATGATCTAAACTTGTCCAAAGAGGCATATATTCTAATAAGATGTATTGTTTCTTATACCATTATTTATTTCATGCAAATTCTTATTATTAACAAGACATCAAAATAATTTGTAGAGAAACACAATATACTTTAAAGTATGTGCTAACCAGAAAATCACAACTCCATTAATAATGAAAAAAACTATTGGGATTTTCCAAATGAAATTTAAATCCTCTATCCAGCGCTGTGGTGGGGGAGAGGAAAGGTCTTCAGCGTGCCTATTTCGGGGCCGGCCCCGAGGTAGCCCGTATTGGTGGCTAGCATCTAGCAAATCACAATTTTTAAGATCGGGTTCAAACACTCCGACTATTGTTGAGACTATAGAGTAACGGTACCTACGGGTAGCTGAAACAGCGTTGTGGACCCTTCTCCGGCCTCGAATCTCCAGCCCCGCAGGTGGGAGTTTTGTAATCGTATGCTCTCCCCTCTTTGAGGGGAGTTTATTAACTCTATTTCCCACTTTCGCTTTCTTACTTGTATTTCCTCAGATGACATGCATTTCATGATCGGGGCACCTGACCTCCTTCAAGGGTTTCGAGTTCATATGTGACCGGTCCCATAATTCTCGGATGGCGTATGGGCCTTGAGTTGCTTCGTGCTCTTAGGACTAAGTTTCCCTTTGAAGCACGCCTAAGCCACTTTTTGTTGTAATGGCCACTTTACCCTTTATGCGAACCATCTTATCGATAAGCAGCCACTTTCTTGAGCAAGGTCAGTTGAGTCGCAACCCTTGCTCGTTAGCCAACTAAAATTAAATGAAGTATGACACAAAATTTGTCTTTAAGTGAATCTCGCATGTGGGGCATCGATTCATACACCAAAGAAAGCGAAGGGACTGCGAAATAACCGGTTCCTTACCAATATTATGTTGATAGTATATAGAGGTTTCTCGGTGGAAGTATTCGGGGTGAAATTTAAAATTTCGAAGTTGAGTGGTGGAGAATTTAACAAAGCGATTCGGTTGGTGGTATATTTCGGTTATTAATTGAGACCGGTGATAGTATAAATGATTTGGAATAATCGATGTACCGAGACTTGTATTATATGAGTAGTAGTTTATGTTATGGAAAACTTTACATTTTGGAATCGTGAGGCCCCAAGTACGAAAGTGGAGAAATAAACCGAACCAAACAGGGCCTTAAGTCATTTTAAAAATCTCCTTATCCTTATCTTCTTCATCATTATCCAAACACACAAATCATTCTCTTTCTTCCCCTCCATGGCGATTCTCGCGCTTCCCCCCTCAAAATTTTTCTTCCATTTCTACTAAATAGATTGTCGCTTAAGCATGAGAACAAAGTTGTGGATTCTCTTCTCCTCGTAATCTCATCACATCCCAGGTAAGAAAGATCGAATCTTTGGGATATTTCTTGAGTTTTAAAGTTGACTTTCTTGGATTTTGTTGACTTTTTAGATCTTGAATGTATTATGGTAGAGAATTGTTATCTAGAGAGTATGGAAGGGATTAGGAGTGATTTTGAGTGGATATTAAGAGTTTAGAAATTGGTGTAAGTTGTATGTTGTTGACTTTTTATTGACTTTTCTTAAATTGACTTTAAATGGTAATATGAGGTTAGAGACTTTAATATAGTTGAATTGGGTATAAATTGTTGGTTTGGATATGGATAGGTAGAATGAGTTGAGAAGTTTGGAAAAAGTTAGGTATGGTAGCTAGTGCTTGAATTGGAGGTTGTATTTAATGGGTTAATTAGTTGTTAATTGATTGCTAGATTGATAGAATGTGCTTAAGATGTTATTATTGGAGAATAAGGTGATGGCGAATATTGAGATTTTCGAGGTTGGCGATTGAATATAGTTACGTTGGAATGTTAGAAGTGTATACGATCTTAGAATAGGATGATTGCTAAGAGTTGCTCAAATTTGAATCGTGAGACGTAGTATAACACTCGGGGATTATATAGATGTTAGAGAGAGGTTATTACGGGATGTGTCATAATGTATAATTTCTTTGAATAGGAGTTGAGCACGGATACAGCCGGGCCTCGTCGGCATTCTTGCTTTTTTTGGGATCGAGGTGAGTACAAATCTCACGATGGGGACCTTTCATATATATATATATATATATATATATATTCTTCGTGTGTTGTTTGAGGCTGATACGACCATGTGTATTGTGTGGCTATAATTGATATTATGTGAAAATTGTGATTTATGATGCATAGTATGAAATAAGCGAGATTTGAAGTTGATATTATGAGATAACTATGATTATGAAGTATGTTATGACATAATTGAGATATGAGTTACATTATGAGATAGTTTGGATATAATACATGTTATGAAATTATTATTATTGTATTTGTGTCTTTATGTGTGGTATTAATGCTTTGTGTGTGTGTGGTACGGATGTGTAGTGCTTTATGTATTTATTGCGGGCTGGTGGTGACCCGACGGGAGGTTTGGTGTGTGGTGTGCATATTTAATGGTGGCCCGTGGATTGAGGAGGTTTGGTGTGATATGCACGTTGAGGGAGGTGTAGCTTCGGTCGGGAGGATGGTGGTGGGCCCATCGATTATTTGGAGGTGGATTCACCATTGTGTGTATTAACGGAGGTGGATTCCTCATATGTGTATTATTTGGAGGTGGATTCCTCGTATATGTATTATTTGGAGTGGATTCCTCGCGTGTGTATTATACGTAGGTGGATTCCTCACTTGATGACTTTATGTGTTGAGATTGTTTCCCTTAATGAATATGCATTAGTTATGAATATAATCTTATGTGTTAAGCGTCGTGTAACGTTGTATAAGAGAAATCTATGTGATATGTGGGCCGATTATTTATTAAGTACCACGATTAATGTGCGTGCATATGATATATTTATATGCTAAGCATGAATATATATGATGGAATCGATGCAGCCATTATTTGTATTCATGAAACTTAATAGGCGACACCCTATTCTCAGGCGGGCGTTTCATGCCTGGGTTTCTAGGGTGATCGTTGAGGTGGGCGGGGAGGCGTTTCTTGGCTGCGTGGGGCTCATAGGTGGTGGTGGCATAAAGTCTGCATCCCGATCATTTCTTTTGTTGACATTTTGTATATTTGAGCGGGTGGGTTGTATTGTATGGACAGTCACGGTTGTCATGCTTTCATATGATGTATCTTGGATTTGTGTTACTGTTGTCGTTATTTTGTTGGATGTATTGTTGGAACACCGCGATGGAAATAGGAGTTTATTTTGATAATGTCGTGAGGTTACTTTGTTATTATCCGTACCGTTTGAAGTGACTCTGGTATCTGAGGTTGGTAATGATCTTAACCTCGGGGCGGCCGACAGGGTGGAGTCGTTATAATTTTGAGTATCGAGCTTAGGTTTGGGTTTTCGTGGTGTCTGTGTGGTTGTGTGCCTAGGTCTAAGATGGTTGGTGGTTGTGATGTCAGGTGTTCTTGTGGAGTCTGAATTTCTCTTCTTTTCGTTGATGGTTGAGCGGTAGAGGATACGGAAGATTTTCGTCGAACTGCGTGTGAGTACCCTTAGAGGAAGGTTGAGATGAATCGCATTCGTTGTTGTAAGTTGACATAAGAATTGGAAGCGATTAGTAAGCGTGATGAGTATGGTGAAGTTGGATTATGAAAGAGCCTACGTGTTGTTATTGATGATACCACATGGATAGTGGGTTCCGTTGAAGTTGAGTAGGTGCATCTTTTACTCACGGATAACAGCAATTATAGAGGATGAGAACTCATGGCAGAACAGTTTGGAAACGAGACATTAAGATACGGATGGGTGGTTGGAATTTTGTTGGGAAAAAGGGAGATATCAAAAGATGTTGGGAAAGAAATTTATAATGTCGGATTTGGAGTTGTTAAGTGCTTGGGATATTTATGTAAATCTAAAATATAAGGTTTTAATCGCCCAGATGCGTGAAGTTAACTCGGTGCTTTGAGATAATTGGTGGAAGAGTGTTGGTGATAGTTATGATAGTTGGACGAAGTGTTAGGGTAGAGAAATGATTAGTTTAGTTGGCGTATGGATGGGCCACTCGTGAAGATAAAGTGAGTTAATGAATCTTGTTTATGCGTGTAGGGTATAAATATGATAGGCAAGAAGGGAAGATGTAAGTGTCATAATAGGTTGATGTGAAAATTCTATTTTGATGGATACTTAAGGAATTGAGGATAAAAATTTGAAATGGGAAAATTTTTTGCCGTAAGTATTTATTCACGATTGGGTGATTGTGCGAGGTTATCGATCATCTAGATGTGTTGGAATATGATTGTACATCTGAAATATTGGAAAAATTAGTATTGGTGGAATGAAATGTCTGAGTACTCTATTAGAGGGTATGAAGTTGGATTTAATGAAATGAGCAGTTAGGATAAAGATGATATTTTGGTTGATTGCCATTATGAAGTTCTACGTTGCTTAAGTTGTGAAGTGTTGTTTGAAGAATAAAGTGGGATAATGAAAATTTTGGGACTTTGAGGGAAAGAAAAGATGTTTAGTAGTACTCTATTAATAAACTATTTAAATGGGATGGAAAAAAAATCGATAACGATTGGGGTAGTAAGTCTGAGGAAGGAAGAGTTATTGCGGAGAATTAGTTGATATGGGTTAGTGGGACTTAGAAGGTACGGTCTGATGGAGGTGTGACCTCTGTGAACAACACACATTAAAGTGAGGAGACTAGATGGAGATGTTTCAAAAGTATTGTCATGTATCCGTCAGTGCGAAACCATTCTTTCCCAGACAATAAAAGCGATGAGGCCCCGGATATGTCTTTGTTGAATAATTTTATGAAACTGAGATCTTGAAATCTTGACCTATTATTTAAAGGCTGATGATCAATAGAAATTTTAAGAATTACGAGCATGATTGGGATTAGGTCGAAAGCTTGAGATTTTGGTGGTTGTTAATCTATGATGAGGTTGTGTATAATCGCGTCATGATGGAGAAGCGTGAAGCGGAATAGAACCATGGGAAAGTATGATATGTGGGGTATATGTTATCTTTGGTATAGGATACGTGGAGTTATGCTTGACTATGAATTGAAAGGAGAAAGTATGAGATTAAGATATAAATTTGGTAATAATAGTTGCACATCAAAGATTTAATTAATGGTGCAATATGGTTGTTCGAGTAGTCACGGAAAAGACATGAGAAAGGAATGATGATTTCTTGAAGACTTGAAAAATATTGTACAATTATGGTTAAGAAGGCAGCGGATAGATGGTTGAGAAGGTTAAGGCTAAATGAATCAAAAGTGGGATTTGGTTTCTTTGTCGGGGAATAGAGGGACTACGACATTCAAGGTGATAAGAGGTAAATGTTTGGATATTATCTTGTTTCCAAGATAAGTGATAGCCGATTGTGTTCAGTTGAAAGGTTGAGGATAAATTTTTCAAGGATAAGTTGAGGTTATAAGTGGAATCATAAATGAAATTATAAGATTTGAAATACCCGACTCGCTGGGAGAAAAGTAGGACTAACGGTAAGGAAAATTAGTGGAAATTAGTAACGGAATATCAATGGTCTTGGGATCTGATTATAAGAAATATGATGGTTAATGTATCGGGTTATAAATGGAAATTTTTCTTTAAGGGATAATATAGTAAGGAACTAATGATGGTGATGAGCTAATGTTAGTTCTAAGGATTTGAATTAATGGACTGCAGGTGTAGATGAGAGAGGTTGAGAAATCACAGGGACAAGGGAGTATTAACAAGTGTAGTAGAATATCGTGTTTACTTAATAGTGGGAGCATAGTTATGAGAATGAGCTCATCATGGGTGTATCTTGTGAGACTTGGTAGTTTGAGGTGTATCGTAAATTGAGAATAATTGGTATCATGAGAGGAAGAGGGAGTGTTGACCCGTAACTCACAGAGGATCTTGAAAAAAAAAAATATGTATATGAATAAATAAATAGAATTTATACTCATGATTACGGATGATGGATTTGGAGAAATGCTTAATAAAGGATAATAATTTGAATTATTCTGAGTAGATCTACAAGTTTTCTCTGTAGGTTGAATCATTATGTGAAGTGTGAGTCTGAGGTTTATGTTAATGATTATAAGATGCGGATTTTGTAATGGTCATGAGCGATAGTCAAGATGTTAAGCGTCGTTTGTAGGTGTTAATGATAGCGGAGTCGGATGTCAATTAGAATACAACGATTAGATTCATGAATTCAGGACAAATAGGTGAGAATGTTATGTGTTGATTTGGTATAAGGCGCTATCGGAGTGACTATTGTTTGAGGATATAATACGTATTGAAGTGTAAAACTTGAGTTAACAGAGATGATAATGTCAGTAAGAGAAAGGTTGCTCACGGTAATACTAAGTTCCAAGCCAGTGTTAGGATGGCACCATCGGAAGCTATTGAGGAGATGTTGAATTCAAATATTGCTAAATTAGGCGAGAGGAAAGGAAAAATGACTCTAATAAGTGATGAAGAACTTTGAGGGAAGAATGGAACTTGATATGATACAATTGAAATAAGTTTACGATATGTTAAGTGTGAAGAAGTAGCATTGAGTAAATACTACTAATATAGCTAAGTAGCAGAATGAGGATTCATAAAGTACTATCTGAGAGAAGGATGTCTAAAGAAGATAAAGATGAAACCTTGTTGATGTCCCACAACAATTTTAGGTAGAAACACGTTAGCGATACTTTGCTGGTATGAAATTTCGAGAATGAAGTGTGATGTGAAGAGAATATGTTGAAATTTTTCAAATTTGACTACAAAATGAGACATTGGGAGTGAATTATGGAAGGGGATATTGATGGCTATTGGAGCTAGTAATAGGTTGTTCTATTAAAGGGTTATCAAGCAGGTGGTGTGAATGATCGGTTAACATTGTAGTATGGATGATATATACATGCATGTTGTTGGAATTTTCCTGTGGGAAGTCAGATGTTGATAAATCGTAGTAAGACTAGAAATATATGATGTTAACAGTGAGTCTAGGGTATATATGCTATGGTGAGAGTGAGATAATGATAACTTTATGGTAAAGATGTTATGGCATGACATGGTGTTCATATAAATGAAATGACAGGTGCAAGGGGAAAGACACGATGTTGATCTATATGATGATGAAATCATGATGGTATGAGAATGGTAAATGAACCATTATGAAGTGTATTGTGGTAATGTATTGATGAATGGCGATGTGATGCTATATATATACATACGGTAAATTATATATGCAAGGTTTATTGGAGTGAATATAACTATACTGAAGTAGTGTTTAAGAGATATAAATGTGGGAGCATTACGAAGTGGTGGGGTTACTCGGTGATGTATTATATATTTGGTTGTATGTTGGGGAACCTTTCTTGTATGGATGCCAAGATGTCGGTAATAAACAATTTGATGAGTGGGAGTTTTTGATGAGAATTTACTTGCGCATTAATGAACACGATAATTAATACTTGAGGTGATATGATGACCACAATTATGACGGAATCTGTTGATATCGATGAAATATGGATATTGATTTGAGCCAATATTCTTGATGGTGGATTTCACGATAATGATAACATGAAGTAAATGAGTTGATGGGTGTTAGTGTAATGGGATGAGAGGGCGTATCGTGGTTGGGCTATATGGCGTGCGATGATTATGACATGATTAGGTGTGAAATATCCGATTCGCGGTAAGTAATATTCAGAATGCGTTAGATATATTCTGATGTGATCTCACGGAATCAATGACTATGTTGAGGAAAAATGTGATTGGTGACAAGATGTCATGATATTCGGTAATAGACCATAATGAAGCGAGTTGGAGACGGAAATAAGAAAAATCGGGTCTTAAGTGAATTTCGAGGACGAAATTTTATAAGGTTGGTAGAATGGAGATAACCCGTTCCTTACCAATATTATGTTGATAGTATATAAGTTTCTCAAATTGGAGTATTTCGGGGTGTTAAAATTTGAGATTGAGTAGAGAATTTAACAAGCGGTGGTTGGTGGTATATTTCGGTTTGTGGTGGGACCCGGTGATAGTATAAATGATTTCGGAATAAAATCGATGTACTGAGACTTGTATTATATGAGTAGTAGTTTATGTTATGGAAAACTTTACATTTGGAATCGGTTTTATTGAGATTTAAGTACGAAAAGTGGAGAAATAAAGCAGACAAGCGGGGCCCTTAAGCCATTTTAAAAATCTCCTGATCCTTATCATCTTGTCGTTATCCAAACGCACAAATCATTCTCTTTCTTCCCTCATGGCCGATTCTCACCTTCCCCCCTCAAAAAAAATTTTCTTCCATTTCTCTCATGGTTATGCAAACTAGCGCCAGAACAAAGTTGTGGATTCTCTTCTCACCAAGTAAATCTAAATCACGTCCCAGGTAAGAAAGATCGAATCTTTGGGATATTTCTTGAGTTTTAAAGAGTTGACTTTTCTTGGATTTTGTTGACACTAGTCTTGAATGTATTATGGTAGAGAATTGTTATCTAAGTATCGGTGAAGGGATTAGAGGTGATTTTGAGTAGTTATTGGGGTTAGAAAGTGGTGTAAGTTGTATGTTGAATTTTATTGACTTTTCTTAAATTGACTTTAAATGGTAATATGAGGTTAGAGGACTTTAATATAGTTGATTTGGGTATAGAATTATTGGTTTGGATGGATAGGTAGAGATTAGGTTGAGGAAGTTTGGAAAAGATTCGTATAGTAACTAGTGCTTGAATTGGAGGTTATACATTTAATGGAGTTAATTAGTTGTTAATTGATTGCTAGATTGATTAGAATGTGCTTAAGATGTGTGTGGAGTAATAAGGTGATGGCGAATGTTGAGATTTTTTTCGAGGTTGGCGGTGGAATATAGTTCGTTGGAATGTTAGAAGTGTATGCAATCTTGGGAATAGGATGATTATAGAGTTGTAAATTTGAATCGTGAGGCGTAGTATAACGCTCGGGGATTATATAGATGTTAGAGGTTATTCTACGGGATGTGTCATAATGTATAATTTCTTTGAATAGGAGTTGAGCACGGATACATGCGGTACTTTAGAGTCGGCATTCTTGCTTTTGGGATCGAGGTGAGTACAAATCTCCCGTGGGGACCTTTCATATATATATATATATATATATTCTTCATGTGTTGTTTGAGACTGATACGATAATATTATTGGCTATAATTGATATTATGTGAAAATTGTGATTTATGATGCATAGTAGCAAATAAGCGAGATTTGATTTGATATTATGGGGCAACAACTATGATTGTAAGAAGTATGTTATGACATAATTGAGATTATAGAGTTACATTATGAGATAGTTTTGGATATAATACATGTTAGCAAGTGTGTGTGTATTTGTGTGCTATGTGTAGGCGTGTCTTTGTGTGTGTGTGGTGATATGCAGATGTGCTTGATTGCTTTATGTGTTATTCTTGCGGGCGGTGGTGACCCGACGGGAGGTTTGGTGTGGTGTGCATATTGTGTGGGTGGCCGTGGATTCGGGAGGTTTGGTGTGATATGCACATTGAGGGGTGTAGCCACCTCGGTCGGGAGGATGGTGGTGGAGGCCCATCCCCGATTATTTGGAGGTGGATTCCTCATGTGTATTATTTGGAGGTTCTCGTATGTGTATTATTTGGAGGTGGATTCTGTATATGTATTATTTGGAGGTGGATTCTCGCGTAGTAATGATATACGTAGGTGGATTCCTCCTTGATGACTTTATGTGTTGAATTGTTTCCTTAAATGAATATGCATTAGTTATGAATATAATCTTATGTGCTAAGCGTCGTGTAGCACGTTGTATAAGAGAAATCTATGTGATATGTAGACTGATTGTTATTAAGTACGATTAATGTACGTGCATATGATATATTTATATATATAAGCATGAATATATATGATGGAATCGATGCAATGGTATTTGTATTCCTCGGCTTAATAGGCGACACCCTATTCTCTATGGGCGGGCGTTTCATGCCCTGGAGTTTCTAGGAGTGATCGTTGAGGTGGTGAGGAAGCGGTTTTTCTTTGAGGCTGCGTGGAGATCGTAGGTGAGGCCGGTGGTGGCGTAGGAAGTCCTCATCGATCATTTCTTTTGTTGACATTTTGTATATTTGAAGCGGTGGGTTGTATTGTATGGGCCAATCTGGTTGTCATACTTTCCTTATGATGTATCTTGGATTTTGTGTTGTTGTCCGTTATTTTGTTGGGTGTATTGTTGGAACACCACGATGGAAATAGGAGTTTTATTTTGATAATGTCGTAGGTTACTTTGTTATTGTATCCGTCGTTTGGTGACTGCATTTATACGAGGTTGTTGTGATCTTAACCTCGGGCGTGGCTTGGGGTGGGTCCTTCTGATCTCACTTGTGATGGGGTTAGGCGTGGTCGGAGGACCATTGAGTATTGGAGGCTCCTTGTCCCCAGCAATGTCCTTATTCTTGGAGCCGTTTTGACGCCTTTGAAGATTACCAAGTTAAATCCAACTTTCACGCTCCGTTGGCTTGGGGACATGACACGGAAGCCATCTAGTGCTACATATTCGGCTCCGACATAGGTCACTCAATCTTTGCTCTTGTGAGCTGTGTCTGATGACCCAGTGACCAACACCCGTGGTACCCCGAATCGGGTGAAGATCTCCTTCGAGGAGCGTCGCCCCACTACGAGGTGGTGGCGGCAGCTCCGCCCACTTGGTGAAGGTCCCTTTGCCACGATGGTGTACCTCTTTGCCCTTTGGAGCGTCCTCGGAAGGTCTCTCTGATATCGACACCCCCACTTAATAGGATAATCTTGGGCATAGCATCTTGACCATCATGGGGGAGGCTGATGAGGGACGTTAGCATGCCTTTGACAGGCGTCGCATCTCCGGACATGATCTTGGGCATCCTTAGCTACAGAGGGCCAGAATATCCCCGACCGTAGGATCTTTTGAGTCAGGGCCTTGCTTTTATTATGACTTCCACACATGCCCCCATGCATATCTTCGACAGCTGCCAGTTCCTCCTTTCGGGTGACACATTTATGAAAAGACCTTCGATAGAGGACCTTGTCCAGCAGGGTATACCTCAAGCTTTGCCTCTAAATCTTGGCCGCCACCGGGGATATCCGGGGAGGACTGCAGGTACTCCAAAAAGAGTCTAAGAATAGCTTGGCCATAGCCCGGTGCTCTCCGCTTCTCCTTCCGGCGTTGTTGTTCGTCACTTCCTTCCATCTGAAGGCTTCTTGTCCACGGGGTGGAATGCTAACAGTTCCATGCTCATGTGGCCAATTGGGACAATATCCGCCTCTTGATTCCTTTCCCGAGGAACCTGGCGCATGTGATAGGATAAAAAATCAGGCCCAAACAACGAGACTCTGTATATATTCTGACCTTTCGCTGTCCTCGTCAATTTTGAAATCGCCCTTTACATATCCCACTAGTAAATGAGAATCCGTTCTTATACCGAGGTGGAGTCCTGCATGGTTCCATACCCATTTGGCCAAGCGGGGCCAGTCATACGCCTCCACGATTCCTTTCGAAGGAACATGCTCCATGTGAAAGGATCGAAAAAGTATGGCCAAACCACGGACTCTCCATAGATATCCTACCAACCTTTCCTTTGTCTCGTTGATTTTGAAGTAAGCACTGGCCTGACAAGCGATAATCCGTTCTTATATGGATGTATTCTCCTTCCAAAGCATTTGGTAATGAAAGTCTATTGGCAAGTGCTTCATACTCAGCCTCATTGTTCATGGCGGTGAAGGCGAGCGAAGAATCTTCGATTTTAGCGACCGCTGGGGACCCTGACGAATACCGGCCCCGGAACCACCCGGGTTGCTTGCGCCGTCCACATACAACAACCCAGAACTTCATTTGCTTAGCGGCCTCTATACCAGCCGGCGTAATACACCGCTCTTGCCTTCTCCCTTCTTCCCCGGATGAGGAAAGTCTTTAATTGACTCAGGCGCGGATAAGTGCATGACATCCGTGGCTTAGCAGGGCCGCTTGATAGCTAGGGAAATTGCGGGTAGCCTTCAACTCACGAAGGGTTTTTTACTCGGAGTCCATTCTGCCCTTTCTACATGGCCTTGAAGAAGGGGAAAACTACATAGCACGGACCCGAGATATGTCTTAGGAGTAAGCGATCCTCCTGTCAACCTCACACACCTCTTTCTATGTTTGTGGGCTCTCCTTGCTTTGGACAAGCTGCTATCTTGTCGGGTTGGGCTCATCCACTTTGGTGATCATATAGCCGAGAATTTGTAAAAAGTCACTCGAAAACTTTATGCGAGTTGAGCCAGCAGTTGTACTTCCGCCAAATTTTCAAATCTCTCGGATTTGGCTTAAGTGATGCAGTGCCTCCGACTCTTGATAGACATGTCGTCACGTAGATTTTTTCATGTTCGAACAATCTAGGTGGAGAACACCTTATTGACCGTCCACAGTATGTGGCTCAGCGTTAACTGGCCAAGGTATGACGCTGATAATAAATGTACGCGGATGCTTTCCCTGCCGCTACCAGCCCTCTTCTCTTCCTCCTCGATCCGAATGTATTTGTAGGCCGTTCATTGACCTCCTACAAGTACTGAGGTTGCCTTTTGAGGAGGGACTCCTTGAACTTGCTGACGCGGCCCTGAGGCGTCAGCCTTAATCTTCGATTGGCCCGAGGTATTAAGGGTTGGACTCCGTTTGAACCCCTCCTGGAAGGAAGCCTAGGTCTTCCTGCGTCGATGGTCATAAAGGAGTGCTCATCTTTATCCTGCCGATCCCTTCCCGCATGGGTCTTATTGAATCGGTTTTTGAGCTCCTCGAAGGATGTAATACACCTTTTTGGCAACCGGTTGAACCATTTTAGTGGGGGGTCGGCCGAGGCTAGCCCGAAAAAGGCCCTCTGATAAACCTTCTTTATTCGGGTGGTGAAGGGACATCGAGGCCCCGGAACTCCGCAATGTGCTCCTCTGGATCCGTCTTCCTTGTGAATTTGGTAAATGAAGGGAGTTTCAACCCTAGTGGCATGATGGCGCACCTTATGTTGGGTGATAAGGGAGCTAGCCGTACTAATTCGGGTGTTAGATCCCAGTGTGCAGCAACTCTTGTAGAAAGGGCATCCCTGCTTTGCCTTGAATACCATTAAATCTGAGGAGGAGCCGAGGCTATTCATCTCGCATCGGCGTCATAAATGGCGACTTTTCTACTGACAGGGCTTATTTTCCTCGCAGGGAGTGTGGGTAGAAGTCTATCTCCCGGATGGGCGATACTTCCACGGATTCTCCCTCTGAGTTGGGAGTTGCTTCAGAAGCTGGCGCATCAGCTAATGATGGTCCCCGTCGTGAATGGATTATTCGTCCATCTACAGTAGATTAATTTCCCGCCTCGAAGACACAGTTCCCGGTTTGTAGGTTGACTGGTTCTGGGATATTGGTTGGGGCATCATTTTGCGGCTGATCATGAAGATCATCCAAGTTAAGTCAATTGTTCCCCTGAAGGTTGTTGTCGTTACTCCCATTTGTTTCCATGATAATAGTTGAAAATGTGTGGGTGGTGACTTTCTTCATGGAAGTCTCCCACTATGTTCACCAATGATGATCTAGTCCGATTTCGGTGCTGGGTCGGATCACATATCCTCCAAGTCAAGCTTTGATACGTTGGATACAAATAGGTTCTGAAAACAGGGCCAGGATTTGTCGGCCGGAAACACTCCGAAGATCAAGTCGATGGGATCGAAGAGTTTGAGTTTATGAGAAAGAGTATTTGGGTATCAAAGTGTTTTACTTGATTTGGGCTCGAGTTTACTTTTTTTATAGTTACTCGGACGATTACTTTATTCGAGCCACGATGGCTATTTCATTATCGGTGTGATTTGTAGCTGTTGGACTAAGTATTCTGAGACTTAATTACAACTTTAATGGGCGAATCGAGCCCGTTAATCCTCTATGATCCTCTTCTTTCACTTACCGAGTTGGGCCGAACAACCCATTTAACTTGGGCCTTAACTCTATGTCCTACTCGTGTGGTCCGGTACATTTATTCGGTTCATCATTCCTTATCCATCTTCAAAGGGCCCAACCAGTCTCTGGATCAACCCATTTAATTATGAAATTATCAAAGGGGGAATTGAAATCATAGAGTAGAATAATAAAGGTGGCCATTGGGAGGTTTTAGAAGGATTTAGATTCCACCGAGAGATAGAGATAGGGAGAGAGAGAGAGAGAGAGAGAGAGAGAGAGAATTAATGATTTTTAATTAAATATCTAATGTACAACATTTTAGGCACATGGTACAACAGAGTCAAGAGAGAAGTGGGTCTTCTATTTGTAGCGTAGAGAAACATCGATTCTGCTTTATATCTTACTCTTGATTATGTTATGAAATTATCAATTGATGGATGTCTATCATCAAACAATGAAGTTTGAGGAGTTCGGTTATCTAGTCACTATCTTCTTCTTCTTCCAATGAGGATTCTCTACATGCTTTTGGTGACTCCTTCTATGCCTCCCTACATTGAAATTGGTACATCATGAATTAAGTGGTTATATTGTACCCATCATGTCCTTATTACATGGTATACAATAGTTTAAAGCAGGGAGCATATAATGAGGTACGAAAAGGAGGTAGAGTATCATTCCGTTTCTTCTTGTAAGCCTATAAATAAGCACTCATTATATTGTATTCAACACAACAACAAAATCAATCAATATATTTTCATCCTTGACTCTCTTAGTCTCTATGTCTATTTACATTGTTCTTATTTATATTTATAACACGTTATCCGATTAGATTCTCTAACTAAGTTGATTTTAAAAAACTGATTGAATTGATCAATTATTAATCGAATTAAAGAGAAATTGATCGAATGATTGATTAGGGTTCTAAGTAAAATTGGGGGAAATTTGAGAGAGAAATGGAGGGAAAACTTTTATATTCTCATTAATTTCTCAATTATTTACAATATTACACTTTGGCCCTTTTATATGTTCAACTAACACAACTAACAAAAGATTCCCTATAATGCAATCTCAGCCGTCCATTGTTTTCAAATCTTGACCGTTGGATAATTTTTGGCGTATCACATCTTTGATCCTGGTTTCGACTCCAGTCAGCAACAAACACAAAATGTGTTTCTTACTTCATCATCCAATCACATTTTGTGTTTCTTTAATCACTCTTAATCATCTCAATCTATCATTACTCAGATGATCTTTATTTGGAAGAAAATGCATCTTGGACAATAGAGGGAAAAAGGTAGTAGCTGGTAGGGTTTTAGTGAAAACATCAGCCAATTGTTCTTTGGACTAGACATGCATTGGCTTGATGAACCCTTGTTTATAGTGATCTCTTACAAGATGGCAATCTATCTCTATATGCTTGGTCCTCTCATGAAAAATAAGATTTTTTGATCGTATGTGTTGCCTTTGTCATACCCTGTGAATATAGGAGTAGAAGTAACCAACGGCAAATCTTTGAATAAGTAGCTCTTTGCCATTTCGGCTCACCTTGTAAAAGTCCATACCTTCCCACTTGATTATAGCCAGCAGCTCTTGATGCAGCATTGTATTTGTCGCTATTCCATCAGATTTGTACTTTACTTTGTAAATCCACCTGCAACCAATAGGTTTCTTTCCACTAGGAACTGGTTTCAAGTATTAGTTTCAAAGACTCAATTAAGGCCTTCATGGCTTCAATCCAGTTAGTATTAGTACATGCTTGCTATATGAGTAAGGCTCTTGGATCTTAGACAAGTTGGCAACAAATGACATATTAGTATCAGTGTAAATAGGAAAAAAATTAGTGTAGAACTACTAGTGATTGATGAGACAATATAATCATTGAGCCAAGAATAAGGCTTCCTTATTCTAATAGAAGCTCTAGGTACATTAGAAGTAGTATTACTTGAAGTATCATGCACGGATTCATCATCATCAAATAGGCTTTCAGAAACAAGTGGTTCATGGGAGGCTTCAGGAACAACAGGCAGACTAGACACAGAAGCAGGCAACAAATGATATATAGGAACATTAGGCAAGTAATCTTGATCATAAGACTGGTATGTTTGTAAGGGAACATTTCCTCATGAAACACAACATCCCTGGAGATCAGAACTTTCTTTGTTTGAAGGTCTAATAGTCTATATGCCTTTTGATTTAGGGGATAACCTAAGAATATAGCAGGTTGAACTCCAGGCTGGAATTTTGTTTTATGAGGTGAATTACAAGTAGCATAACACAAACAACCAAAGACTCTGAGATGATCAAAACTAAAGAGGTTTACACACTACTAGAAAAATGAGCAAATGTGACATAATTATAAGCCGTCACACAAATGTAAGCGACATTGACGGCATTCTTCATAACGTGTCTGCACAGAGAATAATAAAAACCGTAAAAATTTCGGGTAAAAATCTTGGCAATATAGTGACATTTGTGTATAATAGTTTTCCTAGCAAAATACTAGCGTTATTGTGTATAATAATTGGCTCGAAAATATCCATATAAAAATCACGAGTTTGAGGTAAATACAATGCCACTAAAGCGTCGCAGTCTGCTCGGGTAAATAACATGTCCTTTGAAATGTCACGGTTTAATAACCCGGTTTAATAACCGTATATGACATAATTGTGGCGTTTACATATTATCTTACAAATTCGATAAGGTGAAATCTAGTGCTTTTTATGCGTAGCGTAATTGTGGCGTTATGTACAATTAACAACAATAATAACGTAATTTTTTTATAATTTATCATATTAATATTAACTAATTTATCATTTTTCTTAGAATGTGGCATTTATGAGACGTTACATTTTACTTGAATACAAATTTAAATTATGGGAAATAATTTAATAGTTTGTGTGTCATTAGTATGGCCGTTTAATAGTATTTACTCATATATTTCAAATTAACTTTTATTTAACTTAATATGCCTCATATCAATATTAACTAAATTTTTAATTTAAAATTACTTTCCTAAAACTTAGATAATGACATACGTGTATTAGATTAAATGTAATAAACATTTAAATTATTTATAAAATTAGTAAATTATTTGTCTACGTTAATATGACATTGTGTAAATAATTTATTCATAAATTTCATTTAATCAACAATTTTATATCAATTATGATATTAATTATATTAATTATGATATAATTTCCTAATGTAGAGAGTTACGGCGTTTAAGTAAAATATTTAGAATTAAATTAATTTTCTAATGGCATGTTTGTGGCGTTACAATTTTAATTAACATATCAATTATGATATTAATTTCAAATTTCTTTTAATCAAAAAATTTATATCAATATTTAAATTAAATTAATGACAACCCAATGTGGCGGTTATGTGGCGTTAGAAATATTCCTAATTAAATTAATATCTCGATGCATCGCGTATATGTCAAAATTCGGAAACAACTCATTTTCATTAACATAAAATTAAAAATGAAAACAAAAAAAATACACCATAATTTATTCAACACTTAAAGTCTACATAATTTATTCAAACATTAAGTCTCTAATAAGGTATTAGATTCTAACAGCGCCGCCGAGACCACAAATTGAGACCGAAAGGGAGATAATCATGCGATCGAGGATCTTCCGCAGGAATTCATGATACATTTGAAATCCATGAACTCTCCCCATACCATGTTGTTTGCTTGCACAATTCCCCCCGACCACCCGGTCGGTAAAAGAGAATAATTTGGTGTTCTTGTTATTCTCACTTTGTGCCCGTTTTGAATCTTCGCATCAAAAACTATCTAAAACTTCGATTTGTAAATTCTACACTAATAGTTAGAACAACACTGCCATTTCTGAGTAAAATCTTGAATATTTCTCTTCATCAACGACATAATAATATATATATTAATAACTACACAAAAAATTAAAGTAATTATATAAAAAAAATTACATATATTATTACAAATCAGGGGACTTAGAGTTCGATAAGCGTTACATAAAACTATCGAAGCTTAAAGGGTTGAGTTATCGCTTGGAGGCATTTTTGGGAGAAATTTTGTGTTGTGAAAAAAAATGAATTGTGAAATGCGATTATGGAATATCTCAATTTATAATGGAAAATGTCAACAAAAGCGTCAATACCCGCCATCGTTAACTAATTTGTCGTACTCAGCTTAAATGCGATTACACCTAACATATTTATTAAGTTTGAACGTTAATTTGAATACACTATGACATGTTTGTGACGTTTCATACATATAAATAGATTTCATAATATTCTGAAAAGTGATTAAAATATTTATCTAAAAAAAAATTACTATATGACATTTTTGCTACGAGTTAGTAACATATGCGTCTTGCTCATGTCATACTACTAAAATATTATAAAATTTAATCAAGGATATTAATTATTTATTTAATATTAATAGTGTAGCGTTTTTTATAGAGATTGAATATTATTATATTTTATAAAATAATTATTTAATATTAAGTGTCTTGACGTTATTATGGCGTTGATATTATTATTATTATATCGATTTAATTATTTATTTAATATTAATTGTGTGACATTTTATGACATAGTAATATTATTATATTTTATAAATTAATTAATTAATATTAATCGTGTGACGTTATTATGGCGTTGATATTATTATTAGTATTTATTTAATATTAATAGTGTAAGCGTTTTTATGGCGTGTTGGATATTATTATATTTTATAAATTAAATATTTAATATTAAGAACATATGACGTTAGTAGCCAAACGTTGATATTATTATTATATCGATTTAATTATTTATTTAATATTGATTGTGTGACATTTTATGGCATGGCTAATATTATTATATTTTATAAATTAATTAATTAATATTGAGTGTGTGACATTATTATGGGCGTTGATATTATTATTAATTATTTATTTAATAATAGTGTGACGTTTTTAGTGTAGGATATTATTATATTTTATAAATTAAATATTTAATATTAAGTGTATGACGTTAGTATGGCGTTGATATTATTATTATATCGATTTAATTGTTTATGTAATATTAATAGTGTGACATTTTTTATAGCGTGGCTAATATTATTATATTTTATAAATTAATTAATTAATAATTTTATCACGTTATTATGGTGTTGATAATTATTATTAATTATTTATTTAATATTAATGGTGTAGCGTTTTTATGGTGCGTTGAATAATGTTATTGTCCGTTATGTGCGGGATTTAATGAAGGCAACGTTACTAGTGGTATCGATTGTAATAACAAATTTATAGAAAGTGTCGACCCATCAATCACTCTTTTTAATATTAATAGTGTGACATTACACGTTTTATATTTATCTAAAAATTTTAATCTATGACATTTATTGTGACGTTTGGTAATGTCGTGTCTTATACGTAATAAATACTCTTAAAATATTCTATAATTTAATTTGTTCATCTATAAATATTTTAAACAACACGTTTCTAAAACGTCACATGGTGAGTATATTTTAAATTGATTAAAAGATAATGAATTCATCTGTAAATATTTATCTAAAAAACAAATTACATGATATGACATGTGTGTGACGTTTGGTAATTGTTACGCCATATACACGTCCTACACTTTTAAAAATCTCATTTTGAAAAATACATATAAATAGATTTTAAAATATTCTGAATAATGTTATTGTCTTTTATTTATTAAATAGAATTATGTATAAATCATAATAATTGTATTGATATAAGATAATTAACTAATTAACAAGTATTAAACACAAAAAATGAAGCTTGAGAATTATCATTGCAAAACAAATTTATTCAATAACATAATGAGTTCATGCATTAACATAGAGTTAATGTATTACATTAGTAGACAAAATGTACAAATAAGATTCCGAATACAACTAAAACAAGAATCTTGACTAATTTTTTCCAATTAGCAATTTCATTTTCCATTTTGTTACATTTTTTTAGAAGACCCAAGATAATTGTCTTCTCTCTAATCGGTACAACGGGATCCTTCCATTGCCACATTCCACAACCAAAAGTTGACCTCGGACATTTTACGAATCGGCGACCACCATTCTTCCACGAAGTGATTGGATGACAAACTAAATCATGTGACAGCAACTATTTCATTTTTCTATGCCCTCGAAAGTTGGAAGAAGTTTGACTTTGAGACATTTGATAGAGAAGTAATAAGATGTTTGAATAATTTAAATGAAAAAGAAAAAATCAAAAGTTAGTATGCTTTAAATAGAGAAGCTTTCATGGGAAAATAAGAAATTCAAATCACGGTGACATGTGTATGATGTTAAGTAATATTTATTTATATAATTTGTCTATTTTAACATGCATTGCCATAGAAAGCGTCACGCGTGTCCATATAAACGTCACACATAGCCTACCTAATTGAGTGAAACCAACTCACAAATCCAAAAACCCACTTAATTCATCAACCTCCCCCCTCTCCTACCCCGCCGCCGTACCAGCGACCCGCTCGCTTGTACCGACGACCTCACTCACTCCCTCTTGGCCAGTTGAAAACACCCACTTCAACCCCCTACCAACACCACTTCATTTAGCCTCCCCCTCCCCGCCCCGCCCCGCCATACCCGCCCGACCCCTTGCCCGTACCAGCTTGTCCAGCTTCCCCTGCCCGTGGCCGCCTACAGAGACCCACTTGACCCCAGCAACACCACGCTCCGAAAAAAGTCAACTCATTATCTTAAAAAGTCAACTATGGGCTATACATGAAGATTTGTGTTGTAAGTTACTTAGTGAGTAATGCATGTTGATTTATTGTAAGTATAGGTTTCTTGAATTGTTTGACTTTTTTGTGTTGTAAATCTAATTTTTTGAGAAAATATGTTTGTTATTTATTTTTTGAAAGGAGTAAAGAAAGGAGTTTGTGTAAATATGTTTGTTGTTGTTGTTTGAAAAAAATAAATATTTGATTTTGTTTGATTTTTAGTAAATCGATTTTTCATTTGATTTATTAAATATGTTAATGTGGTAAGTATACGATTTAGTTTGCATTTAGGAACTAAAAGTTTGCATTTTGTTTGCTAGTTTTTTAAAATTGGTGTGTTTTTCTCAAAAGTTTGTAGTCGTTGTAGAAGAGGAGGAGTAAGCGGGATAAAGTGGCCGGAGAACATATCATCTTTTTATGCGAATATAAAATGGAGCGACAAAAAAAAAAGAGACAGTCGTGGTAAACATTTGAAAGGCGTTGATAGAGACGCAATGTCTAGAATACTGATATCATGATCCCCATGATGGCGCCACTTATCTACCTTGTTAAGTAACACGTCATCGATGGGTCAAATATAGCGAGAATACGGCGAGGAAAATGTTAAGACCTTTATGAGGAATAGTATCATTCTTTGAAATTGATACTCAGTATATCTGAGATAGATGCACTAGATAGGCAGTCGGAGGTGGAAACCATCATGTACATGGTGCCCGATTCAACTTCGAAGAGGATGAGAGATGCCGGAAGAGCTGTATATCATCAGCACTTAATTTAGTGCGTGGTTCGCGGTGAAGGTTCGGAAAGGCTACCTTAGTACCTCGAGGACATGCCAGACCACACACGCTCACTCCCGGCCAGAATAAACCGAAGGCATATCATTACATGGGCGAGTAAGTATTCAAATAATAATTACTGTATAATGTATTATCTATAAATATGTATACTGTATATTGAATCGATTTAGTAAGTACTTGTATTTTTAATAAATAATAGGTATCACGTATATTAATTTTTTAGGTGAAATGTTAAAGGTTGATCGGTGAACAAAGTGTCTATTTGGTTTCTTCGAATCACGATTTAGTGGGTGAAATGTTGGAGACGAGGTGGAAGAACATTGATTCGGTGAAATACAAAAGCCATGGAATAACTTGAGTTAGTGTTTTTAGTGGCATTTATGTTATTTGTGAGATGTGGATTGTTAACTAACAAAATATTATTTTATTTATAGAATTACTTTGATTTGGAGGTTGATGAATCCAGTGGCTTATACGATTTCTATAAGCAACCTCTGCCGAAGAGCTATTGGTGCGGTGAAGAGCGCACATGTTAACAAGGCCGGATGATGTGAGGGACTTGATTGGCAAACCGAAGCTGCCATGGATGCAAACTCAAGATGTTTGGGATTCCTTTGTTGAGCAACTGGAGCTGACCCGAAGGCGTTTGCAACGTTGCGAAGATGCGAAATCGGAGCAACAAAGCAGAGGAACATAAGGTTAGGAAATGTCGGTCGAAAAACCGGAATGAGAATTCGAGTAAGTTTGATTCCTTATGTATTTAAATTTGTTAATTTGTGGATTCGATTCTTTTGTAAGTTTGATTTGTGTTTATCTTTCTAGGAAGAAAAAAAAGCGAGGGGTTCGACCTACTCAGTTAGAAATTCTTCTCGAGCAAAATCGTAAAAGAACTACATCTAGAGAGTGCGGCGTTCATAACAAAAATTTCAAATGGCTTGGGTATTCTCTTTGTTCTCTTTACTTTATTGAAATGTTAAAGTAGTTGATTGTGAGTATGTTGAAATGTTTGAAATAGCTTGCGGCGTTGAAATGTTTGAGTAGTTGATTCTCTTTGTTCGATTCTTTTGTGGGTATTCTCTTTGTTCTTGTTTGAAATAACTTGCGGCGTTGAAATGTTTGCAGATTAGAAATTTGTTTGAGCTGTTTCTTTGTTGTATTCAAATGTTTACATGGGCGATAAGTATCATTACATGTAGTGCGTTGAAGTTGTTTGAGGCCCATTTCAAAATTTTGTTCATCTTGTTAAATGCTTGTTCACGTTGCCTAGTGGAATACTTGTTTTAAAGCTATTTTGTACTGTTTCATATTGTTTCGATTTTAGCTTACAAACAGTATATATGTCCAGGAAAAGTATGTATTGATGTTCAAGGCTAGGTATGGGGAGGAGTTGGACCCGACGAAATACCCACCCGATATGCATATATGGGATACAATCGAGGAGGTGGAGGAGGTCGGAGAAAGGGTCGGCGTTGGGGTTTTGGCACTAATTTGCGGTGACAAACTATAACTCCTTCCCTCAATCCTCCTTTTCCGGAAATGAAGTATCTATGGTGGAGCTGTCAAATAAAAGGCTAGATGAAGAAATTCAAAAGCGGAAGTCTCTAGAGGAGGAGGTAATAAGTATGAAGGCAAAGCAAGACGAGCTTCGTGAAATGTTGTTTGCTCTACAAAGTCAGTTCACCCAGTCTCTTGCTAGTGGTGCCGCGTCAGCCAGTCATCCTTCTTAGTAGTTTTTTTACTCGGTTTAAATATGTTGATATGTTGATACTTGTTTTGGCTACTCAGACATTTGGTGATGTTGTGTAAAGTTAGTATGGTTTGAATCTTTGTTGCGAGGATATGTTTGGGAATTAGTTTAAGATTGTTTTTCATTTACTGTTTTTGTATATGACATGTATCACGGCGTTTTAAATATACGCAACATTTACGTGGCGTTTTATTAATTTATAACATTTATGTAGCGTTTTTGGTTGATATTAGAATCACACAAACAACAACTTGGCATTTCGTTTCCTCCTTTTCCATTGAAAAACTATTGTAATCCTAAATAAGTCTAATATCTTTATTTAAATCAAATTGGTTCTTAAAATGTGAAGATTATCTAATAAGTCTAATATCTTGTTTTTCCTTCATTCATCCATTTATTTGAAGAATTATTAAGGTACGTTTCTTCCTTCATTTAATTTCTCAAAATGAACCAATATTATAAATATTTTAAATGAATTAATTAGTTACGCTAAATTATGTAAATTTGTAATTATTACAAAAACATAATAATAAAGGAAAAAATAATTTATTACCCACAATTATTAAATTAGTTAGACCAGATTATTGTAAATATCTAAATTATGTCAAAATATAGGTATGGCGGGTTCTGGAAATGGATTTGGATGTATATGCGGCGTAACCGTGATAGGTCATATAATGAGCAATATTTATCTGAGGGGTTAAAAATTTCTTCTTAAATGGCGAAAGCATGCTCGGCGATTGGAGCCAATAATGAAATTAGATGTCGTGTAGTAAGCTGTAAAAATGTTTATGTTTTGGATTGGAAGGCGTTGAGATGCATATGGCGAAAATGGCTTTGTTACGGGATATGAAAGATGGGTTTATCATGGCGAGACGTATAATTTCGCGATTGAGGATAAGGCGAGGATAGAGTGTGGGTCCAAGTTTCAATGAATGTGAGAATATGGTGGAGGATGTGTTAGGGATCCATGATGATAATGATAATGGTGACGTTGATAAAGAGACCATAATATTTCGGCTGACAAAATACTTAGTTTGATGGAGGATACTTGTGGCATACATGGGATGGATGTACTACTTACACTAAGTTAAAATTAGTACAGAGTTGGTAAATCTAAAATCGAGTAAGTTTCACAACATTATTTCAAAATGTTAGAAATCGGTAAAGCTTTGACCCTAACGGAGGGGCTACAGATTTCTGTGATTTTATGAAGCCAAGAAAGTGTTAGGACCTCTCTTTATGCCCAAGCATAAGATTCATGCTTGCGTGAACAATTGCATGTTGTTCTATAAAGAATATGAAGACTTGGAAAGTTGCATTCATTGCTTTGAGCCTCGTTACAAGCCTACATACTCTGGACAACTCAAACGTGTTCCCGTAAGGTGTTTTACATTTGCCTTTGAAAGATCGTCACGAAGCGTCTATATGTCGTAAAAGCGCCAAGATATGACATGGCACGGAGGACCGGACAAGGCACGGATGGATGTCACGTCAAAGGATGGTGAGGCTTGGAAACATTTCGATGCTATGTATCCCAGAATTTTCGGCTAAAAAGAGCGTAATGTAGTAGGTGCGTGCACCAGCGGATGATCCTTTTTAGCGGTTTGAGGTCGTTCTTATTCTTGTTGGCCAGTGATGATATGTGTGTACAATTTGCCTCCAGGTGTATGTATGAAGGAGCCGTATGTGTTCATGTCTTTGATTATACCTGGCCCGAAGAGTCCGGGGCGTGATATAGACGTGTTTTTAAGGCCGTTGGTGGATGAGTTGAATGATTTATGGTCGGTTGGTGTTAACACTTGGGATTCATACAAACAATTTTCTTCGGTGGCATTGATGTGGACCGTGGTGATTTTCCAGCATATGGCATGTTGTCAGGTTGGAGTACTCATGGACGCTTATCTTGTCCATATTGTATGGAGAAAACTGGTGCTTTCTGGCTAAAGGAGGGGAAAAAACATAGTTGGTTTGATTGTCACCGTCCATTCCTCCCTGATGACCATGAATATAAGAACCAACCTAGAGCTTTCAAGAAGGGCAGGACTTGGCCTCGAGATCACAGAAAGGCGAAGTGGAGATGAGTTATTTCATATGGTGTCCTACTAGATCCAAACGTGTTCGGAAGTTCTAAGCATGCGGAACATAGGACAAATGGTTATGGTCAAACTCATAATTGAATGAAAGAAAGAGCATATTACAGGAGCTTCCTTGTGGGCTAAGCTAAAATCGGGCATAATATCGATTTATGCATAGCGAAAAGAACAATGGTGAGAACTAACCTTGTGATGATGGATGTCAAAGGGAAAAGCGAAGGACAGGGCATCGGAGGGATCTTGAGGTTCATACATATAGAACTTAACATTTCATGACAACACGGAATGGAAAGCACACTTGGAAACCAAAGCAAGCTTGCCACTGCACACAAAAACAACAACAAACCGTCCGTGGTTAGTGATAAAATTAAAGATGCACGATGGATATGCTTAGCTGCGAGTGTTCAAGTAATGCAAGTTCCGCAGGGGCTTAAGAGTCGCGACATGCACATACTTGTTCGAAATTGATTCTGTTGCTTTCGGCACCTTCTACCAAAACACATTTGGGGAAAGCATCACGAGTTATACCCAACTTTAGAACATTTAAGTCTTGCCTACCAGTTGACCACGTCCGGATATTGGGGCGTAATAGTGAAACTTTGGTACAGGATTAGAAGATGTTCCCTGCGATGTTTGATGTAATGGAGCCTGTTCACTTGCCGTATGAGGCTTTGATGGAGTAGTCACAATACATTACCGGTGGATGTACCACTTTTGAGTTGTGAGTATTAAATATTTTACATATTACATTGCATTTTAATTTTGTTAAGGCATAATAACATATATATGTTTGAATATGATGCACTTGGAGAGCAAAGCATATGGTTCGTCAAAGGCATATTGAAGGTTCAATATGTGAGGCCTATTTACTACGGAGGTGTCATCGTTTGTTTAATTAGCCGGCCAGCGTGCGGGGCCGTACCCGGTAGATGCGATGATGGAGGAGAAGAGTTAGATGATGGGCGATTGTCATTATTACCGTCGCGGGTCGGCCTACCACCATGTTGGAAATAGCCCGGAAGTGACACCATACTTGAGTGTGAGAATGCAATCTACAATAATTTAATTGTTGATAACTACTTTATTTCGTTAATGTGTAAATACTAATAATTTCTTGTAATTAAATAATTTTACGTAAGAGTACCATGATATGATTGAGGACACTTATCTGAAATGACTCTAATCAAAGGATCAAATGGTTAATAATAATTTTTTATCTGGCAGCCGAAGTATATGATTACTAGTTTTAATAACGGTTTTAACTACTTAAATTAAATTTATATTACATTTCGGTTGTGGTTAAATTATTATAAACTAATTGATGCACGGATATATATTTCTGGAATTACCTTATAATATGGAGAATGTCGACAGCGACTATTTACCTTAGCTCTTGGTCCACGAGGAAATCAATAATTACAAAGGGTACTACAAATGGATACTCTTACGACACGAAATGGTGCGGAAGCGATGTCGACAAATAATAGTGGTGTTTGTGTGAAAGTGCTTACGTATTCGAGATAGTGAGCATGTTGATTACTCTGAGTTCTTGATAAATATAGGAGTTGAGATATAGCGGTTTGAGCGAGGCGGTTGTCTTATTGAGTGTCATTGGTTCGATGCGAGATTGGATGCGGGTGCACTAAGACCCGAATCGTGCAAATAAAAAGCAAGGAAAGGTTTGTCGGATGATATTTTATCCTTTACCATCGAAACATGACAAGTTTTCTACATCGACTGTAATGACCGGATGATAGAAACATCTTGAATGAGTGGATTTGCATCAAAAACATTTGCAAAAAGGTCGAATAGCAATACGTAACT
>JADFUC010002379.1:0-87740 GCA_019722365.1 Lithospermum erythrorhizon | reverse complement strand
CTCAGTACTTCGTTCCAGTTACGTATTGCTATCAGTTTAGCAGTACTTTGTTTGAAGAGCTTTTGTCTTAGAGTGCACATGTCGGCTTTAGAAAGAAGTTGATTGAACACTCAAGAGAGCAGAAGATAAATGGCTATGACAAAAGTTTCGATTGATCTATGCCGTCTACTTCCGGAGGTAAATGCTACCGAGAGGAAGAGGATCGAGGCTGGTGAATGAATTAGAGGAAGATCCAGCACGGATTGTCAATCAAGAATTATGCAACTTTTCGCAGATTGTTGAATTGTAATGCTTACAGTAGAGATGGGTTAGCGGTGATGGAAAATACTATGGATAGGTATAAATACAAATCCCATAATTCCGGGGATCTTAAAATGCTTACTACATTATTAAAAAAAATACATATAATTACAATATGAGCAGTACTTACGATGCGAGGAGTAAATTCCACTAAATTCAGCGACTTCAAATTCACAACGTGGAATTTGAAACTTCCACTAATTTCCTTGTTGTAATATCAATGGAAGTATGATATCTCTAGTTGGTCACACCGGAGAGAGTTGAATCAAGAACACTAATTTATGCTATTAAACAATGTTGAACAAAAACCAAAAACCCCAAAATACTTGGGAAATTTTTGACCAAAGGCGGCTACTTAAGGTTTTTGATGAAAAAGATTTTCTCTTAATTATGTCATGCTTCAAGCATATATAGGGCTAGAGTTAAAACAAACCGATAAGCAACACAGTAGAAATAATGCTTGACTCGTTAACTCTATTAAGTTCGTTAAGACCCTAATGAGTTGCTAATAGAGTTAAACTATTTAATTAACTTAATTAGAAATAGTAATGAGTCGATATCAATAATCTTTCCAAGTTGTTGATAAATACTAAAATTACTCGAACCAATTAAATAACTATTTAATTGATTCTATTTATTCAATCGATATTCTACATAAAATGTAGGAGCCCTTGTAAGTGAGAAATACATTTCACCAATTATACGATTCTCTTTAATTTCATACATGAAATATAACTCAGCGTCATTTTGTATGTGTGGCCTTACAGGCTCGGATAATAGTAAGTTGTATAATAATAATTGACCAATTACTATTATGCTGATTAATAGTAAGATCTACTTGATAGCTCATAGCCCCATAAATTATCACTTGAGAACCCTTTGCTGGTAATATCTGTTGATACTAAAGGATTTAAAGACACTAAGTTACGATAATCACATTTAATATTTGGTAAATGAATTGATACAATTATCGCCTTGGGCATAATAAATGGAATCAATTCTCATTGATTTCCAACACTCCCACTTGCCCACTTTGGCGATTATCTTACAATTCCTTTATCACGCGATCTACAGTCATTAGGCTAACCCATAAGTGTGTCTTGAAACACCCATGCTTTACTTTACTCGAGGTATGAGGCTGTAGAAGCATTTATGGTGTCCATGACCAATCGGTGTGCCAACTTTGTGAGAGGCACGAGATCTTCCTTGTATATCAGAGACTGATTTGATCCCTCCCAATCAACATGCATTATTCTGTTCATTTTGTGTGACCAATGATATCTTAGTTATAATCCCCGACTTGGGAAAGGCCGTTTGGTCATAGTCAAATTCTAGGCTTGTATAACACCGGATAGTCATATATAAGTAGGTCTAAAATTGTGAACCTAAAATTCTGAACAAATGTCATAGGACACGGATATAAATATCTTCTATGGGTCGTTTGATGCGTACCGAACTCCCAGAGTCGCGGACAACTGGCCACGTTATTGATCTAGTCCTGCGGGCTACGTGATCAATCTTGATACTTCAAAACACCATGTTGGTCATATGATGCTTGTCGCCTAACTATCGACATCGACAGCGCCTTTTAGCTATCCTATGTTCTGAGCTTGAAGGGTGTAATTAACGATTCGTGTACCTCTAGAAAACATAGACTAACCTAGGGATTTAACCTTTCTTTCATCAGTATACACTACATGTATATTATATGAATTAATATATAGACATAAACAAATATATTAAAATATAAAACTGATAATATTCAAATATTTGTTCCACATGGCAATAGATACATCACCGGCTCAGCAACTTCACGCGCTCTGACGTACATCACAGACCTATGTTATTGCGTCTTTCATCGTACTTTGCGACTTAATGGATTTTAGTAAAGGAATTCGGCGGATATTTTCTGTTTCTTTTACATACTTTGACATCGCCTCTATCAGCGTATCTCAATCGGTGTGCTACGAGAATGCGTGCTTGGACTGTGATGTGCCGGGGTTCTGGCTTGGTATTACTGATGTGTCTAAGCAACTCCACTTGGTCCCTCGATACTAGGTACCACACCAAGTTAGGTCCGCGATTTCTTCTTTATCAACGTGCCTCTTTCGCCGAGCCGGGCCAGCTGTGATATCTTTAGATTACGTGGTAGAATCGGCCCAATGGTACTCTTGTTTGGAACTCCTCGAATCTTGCTCATGGTTGAGACAAAATACATACCCAGTTGGAGCGATAGTCGTCTACATCGGTTGAAAAGCGTGATTGTACCACATCATTGCTAACTCTTCATCTCGCGTATACTGGCTTATCTTTGGTTCTTACCGGATACTTGAAGATGCAACGGCACAATCAAGTGGCTTTCACGGATTAGTTTGGTATCTTTAGTTACACTTAGTGCATAAGACACATCGGTCTAGTGCACAACATGGCATACATGATGGATCCTATGGCGGGCGTAAGGTGTGCCGCCCATTCTGTTAAATGCCAGCTGGTAGTGGGACCTTTGTGCTCTGTGAGTTGAACTCCCGTATTTCGTGGGAGATTACCTTCTTGGGAATTACTTTCGTATTGAACTAGCTACGTTACCTTATTCACATAGAGTATCTGACAAAGTCCAGTAAGCCTCTGGCTCGATGTCGGTGGATCTTTATTCAATTATATATTGTGCTTCGCTTTAAGTCCTTCATTGAAACATTTGCCCGCAGTGAATCCTTGACTGCGTTTAGTAACTGCGTTGTTTCCAACTACGGGATGCTGCTTAAGACCATAAATGGACTTTTACAGCTTACATACCTTAGGTCTTTTAGGACATGTAAAACTTTGGAGGTTGTACCGTGTACCACGTCTTCCTCCCAAATTTCCATTCGGAAGCGGTTTTACATCCATTGCCATATTTGTAGTCATGAAATCTGACGATAGCTAAGATTATCCGGATAGTTTAAGCATAGCCAGCTAATTAAGTTTACGTCATAGTCCGCTCCGTGAACTTTGTTTGAAACCTTTATTTCTGATCCCTTTAATCAAATTTCGTCTTTATCATGTTTTCTTCTTAAATACCCATTTACATTCAATAAGCGAGCCCATTTAGTAAATCAACAAGGACCAAACCTACGTTTAATTTTATAAAATCCGTCTCGGATTGCATGACTGTTGCGTTTGTCAGCATCACTTGCTGTTCGTTTCTTAGCTTTTGAAGTGAACCATCACTTTCAGTGATGAAGCTTCACCATACCGGTAGCTCTGGTTGTGATCCTGTTGGATCTCTAAGGGGTTGGATTCTTCATGACTTCTTGTGGGTCGAAGCTGAATTCTTACATGAAGAGGTTCAATTCTTGTGGTGTGTCGAGATACTGCATTAGATGCATCGATATTGACTTAAATGGAAACAGGCTTCATCAAGATGAACACCATTACTTCTAGTCATAGATAGGATATTCCTTTTCAAGGAATACTCACATTCTGACTTAATGAAGATTTTATTCTCTCTACTTGGTGAAGTAGTAACCAAACATTTCCACTTGAATATCCTATGAAATAGCATTTATCGATTTGAAGCAAGTTTATCTTTTGTTTAATCTCTTAACGTAACTTCCGCAGTCCCAAATATTGAGAAAAACAACTTGAGAATCTTCCCAAACCACGGTTCATGGGGAGTTTTATCTCGACTTGGTTGGACATATTTAAAGGTAAGTGCCGCAGAAGTGCATATCCCCAGTGGCGGTAGATCGAGATGAAACAATACTTAGATCGAACTATGTCAAGAAGTTGATTTCTCCTTTCGGACCGCCAGGCCTCTTTGTAGGCGTTCTGGCTGAGTGAGTTGTGAAACAATAAAATACTCAAGATGAAGTATTGAACTCGCTCAAATATTCTCCACCTCACATCAAACCGGAGAATCTTTTATTGTCTTGTTCAATTGGTTTTGTACTTCATTTGAACTCCTTGAATTTCTCAAAGGACTCGTGTTTGTGTCTCATCAGGATACAAGAGCCATTATCTATTGTAGTCATGGGTAAATGTATTAAGTAGTTATAACCTCCTCTTTGCGGATGTGTTCGTTGGCCAGCAATATTTTGTGAGTGTGTATGATCCCCAATAAATCACTTGCCCTTTCATTTAAGCTAGTGAAAGGCATTTGGTCATTTGCCCAAAGGCAAGACTCCACCTTATACGTAGGATTCATAATTGAAACCTTGAGTATTCCACGAGATTGGGTTCTTGATTAGGTCCTTGTTAATGTGACTGATGCTGCGATGCCATAGGTATGTTTGGTTTAAGTCGTTAGGCTTATTCCGTTTTAAGAAGTTTGTGTTATATGACTCATTAATCATGTCTAAAAAGCATTATATACCATTTTGAAGGGGCGCTGCAAATACCCCCATTCTGGTAATCTAAATTCATAGGGATCTATTGAAAATGAAAAACCATCATTATTGAAATAGAAATAATATTCGCACATGTAAATTGCGATGCATGTAGTAAACGGAGATAAGTTCAAAACAAGGCCCATGGGCAAATTTAAACTAATGGATCCTACTGCAAGGGCCACAACCGCGCCATTTCCCAGCGCAGATCCATTTCCCCTCTTTCGAGTCTTCTACTTGACTTGAGTTCTATATTACGACAAATATGAGAACCACAACCCCGGTGTCTAAGCAGTAGAATTAGAAGTTGTACAAACTTCAATAACATACATACCTGTAGGCTGAGCGGTCGTGAGACCATTCTTCCTATCATCACAATGAACTTCACGAGTCGACTTCCGGTGACCTGGGTTTTTCGCGATAATGACAACTTGTCGTCGCTACAGTTCCTCCCTTTCCGACAACCTTGGGATTATTAGAACCCTTGGCCTTGCGATAACCTTCTCCTTCTTGAATTTCTTAATTGTTTGGACCACCAAAGCAGGAAGAATGAAAGTTTAGTCTCTTACCGAGTTCGTCTCGGCATTTGTGATCGGCTTATGCGGTTCGTTTAGAGATAACTCAAACTTGTGCATATTGAGGTCATGACAAGCTGAGAGAGAATTTGTGGAAGAAACTTCGAGGATGAATCCAGAGAAGCGGAGTTCTTTGGAATGCTTGGTGCTTGGCGAGCGTTGAGTCGGTCGACCAAGCCAATCATTTTAATGATATGAGGGCTTGCGGCATGTCCGTTCCACGAGCTTTCTTTGTCACGAGAGATGAACCTTTGTCGTATCTCTGGATTTAGCTTCCTTTAGGAATAATTCCTCAGAAGTTTCGGTATATGCCATGTCTTCCCACTTTTCATATTGAATTTGGAGCTTGAAGGTTCCATATTGGCAATCATGGACATTGGACATCCATGACGTCAGACTTGTGCTTTGTGGGATCCTTTTTCGATGGGAGGTACTATCGTTAGGTTTCATGAGACACTTATTGTTAAACACGTATTCAGTCACTACTGCTTTGCTTGAGAATGATTCTCAGGATTTCGAGACCACTTCGTCAAAATTGAGTTATTCAGCTTGTACTTTTCAAGTGTTGAGCGAAGCAGTTCTTAGGAAGTACTTGACAATGGTAGCCATATTAATTCTACAAAGAATAAGTAAATAAAATAAACGATTCGATGAAACTATGCATTGCTAAAACACTTACAAATAAATTGTAAAGTAAATACTAATACTTCGTCTCGCTAAATATATTAGTATCGGGCGCATTATCTTAAATTGACGGCGGCCAGCTGTACGTTTTGAATGGAGTTAAAATAGTAGGTCGTCAGCCAATTATGTAAAACTCACATGCTTTAACGTATACATTTAGCATACTCTTACAGATGCTGACATTGTATCTCGAGAAACGGTTAAGCATACCAAGAATTAAACCAAAGTGTTACTTGGATTGATCATCCCCGAAAGCCTGACGAACAAGTGAAATCAACTTGGCCTTGATCATTGTCATATATCGAATGCAACGTTGTAACAACTGCGCCGTGGCGGTGTGCCCGATTGATACGATTGATTGCACAACTTCAAATTGGCTTGATCTTTGCCCAAATTTTAATTGGTGAGATTATTATTACTTTGTTTCATTGCACTGCATGCATGCTAGCACATAATCAAGCAATACATGCAACATGAAAAAATAAAACAAGTAATGTACATTCCAAGAGATATACGATATGGCCACAGAACTATTACAAGTATTTATCAAATACTAACATAAGTCCTAATTAACATCTTGGCCTTACGGATCCAGCGAGTCACGAGTACCACCACCGTGAAATGATCTTGATATCTTCACTTGTTCTGATATTTATATCTTAGCCACATCTTAGGCGGCTTGCGAACATGGGTAAAAATAAATAAATAAACTGAAAATATATTTCGAGAGGTCATTAACAACATTCTGATTCGCGGAACCCGGAGGAAAAATAAATAAATGGGCCATCATACTTTTATTCCAATCACCATTATAAAATATAGGCACTTTATTAAAATCATATAAACGAACTTAATAAATACTTTAAATGGAATTGGAAAATGCATGTTTCTTAATTATCAAATTAATTAATCCACGTGTAATTACACATATTAAATTAATTAATATAAACTCAATTATCGTACACGTGTCAATTAATATTGTACCAATATTATTAACCATATACATATTATAGAAATATTTATCACAAAATATATTCGAAAATATATTAAGTAGTTAAATAAAAAGGAAATTAATTTCAAAAGATATAATATAAAGAAATTAATTAATTGTCATCACATAATTAATTACAATCAATTAGGTGATTAAAATGACAAATAATCAATAAAGCCAGTATAACTAGTCCCATAATTTTAGGAAGCCGGGAAATAGAAATAATTCGGGTAGGATTTTTCAAGAAGTGGGGCTGCGTCGTAATAGAAATTTTGGGGCGGCCGACCTCTGACGGTCAACCGTCGACAGCAACGCACCGCCGTGTATAGGTTGTCGTCCTTCCGTCATTTGGTACCAAAATCGGCCCGATCCATACGAGCGTGCCCGTAGGGTCTCCGAGTCGGTGTTCGGCCGATTCTGGTAATAATACCATATTTAGCTTTCGGTTTTTTGATTTAATTTAATTCGTTGTAAAATCATTTTGGAGGCTTTAAATTTCAAAATTTGTGAAATTCAAACACATTAAACTTCATAATTTTGTTGAACAAATCCCACTAATTAAGTTCATTAAAATAAATTTTTCATATTTAATTATTAATTAAACGTCCGGAAATCTCAAAAATTGTTTGAAACAGAAAAATCAAAATCATAAAATTTAATGGAGATATTTCATTGCTATCTGGAGTTTCCAGAAAAATTATTTTTTAATTCACAAAATGTTTACATTCTACAAAGCATTTTGAAACAAAACTAATTAAATCGTCCTTTTAATTTATGAAACAAAATCCGTGTTAACAAAAAATATGATAATACATCATCATAAACTTGTAGCTTACATGTGCAAATCAATAATCCAAGAATGATTTATTCTCATCATATATTTATCAATTAAATATAGACAAAAGATTAATAGTAAAAATTGATAAAAACAATGACATAAAATAAATAATGTAAAGTAACTTTAATTTGGCTCGCTGATGCAGCTGATGAAATACTATGAATATAAGAGTATAAATACAAAATCCATATTCCGGGGATCTTAAAGTACTTACTACATTATTAAAAAAAATACATATAATTCTGATATATGAGCAATGCTACGATTGTAGAGTAAATTCCACTAAAATTCCCACCGCAACTGCAAATTCTGCTTGTGCGGGAATTTGACTTCCCTGACTTCCTTGTGTAATATCTCTAGTTAAATCCGCTTTTGAGGAGAGGTTGAATCAGAGCGATTTATCTTTAGTGAACAAGGTTGAACAAAAACCAAAAACCCCAAAATACTTGGGAGAATTTTACGGCCAAAGGGGAGACGACTACTTAGGGTTTCGATGAAAAAAGATTTTCTCTTAATTATGTCATAAAAACCTAAAGCTTGCTTATATGGGGCTAGGTTAAAAGCCCGATAAGCGACCCCGTTAAGTATTAGCTTGACTCGTTAACTTTCTATTAGTTCGTTAAGACTAATGAGTTTGCTAATGAGTTAAACTATTTAATTAACTTAATTAAATAGTAATGAGTCAAATATAAATAATCTTTCAAGTTGTTGTTAAATACTAAAATTACCGAACGATTTAAATAACTATTTAATTGATTCTATTTCTTCAATCGATATTCTACATAAGATGTAGAACCATGAGTGAGAAATACATTTCTCGATTATACGATTCTCTTTAATTTCATGCATGAAATATAACTTCAGCGTCCTTTGTATGTGTGACCTTCTAGGCTCGGATAATAGTAAGTTGTATAATATAACCCTTAAATTATCATGAGCAGCACTTTATTAATATCTGATTACTATTATTCTGCTGATTAATGAGTAAGATCTAGCGATATTTCGCCTTATAAATTATCTAATGGGTACTAGTAATACTGACCACAAGTTGAACACTAATTTAAAGTAATCCACATTTAGCAGGCGGTAAATGTATTATTGATACACAATTGTCGCCATGAGGCGTAATAAATGGAATCCAATTCTCGTTGATTTCCAGCGAGGCTGATGTCAGAAAAAGTTAGTAGGGAGAAAAGAGGAGAGGCAGGGATGCTTCTAGGATGGTGAATTCAATCAGAGTTACGGGTTTAGAGGCGTCTATTAAATGGCGACGTTACGACCCGAGTCGGTCCCAGTGCCCTTTACTAATTCTCGATTTAATATTCTTCATTTTACGTACCCGAGGTCTTTTATTGGTCAGGAGGATCTCGAGAGAGGTTATCAAGGCGGCCAGGCCCAACGTTAGGTGTTTCCGTTGTAGTAGACCGGGTCATAAAGGCTGTGGAATGCCGAACCGAGGTTGCGGTGCATTATCGATAGCGGAAAGGCACGTTGTTAGTGTCACAGGAGGCAAGTGTTGAGTGGAGAATCTTAGCACGTTTACTCGATGCGGCCGAGCAGAGGAGGCTATCAAGGAAGTCATGGAGGTCGATTCAGCGGTAGAGGAAATTTTGGAAGTGGAGTTGGAAATAGTCAGGGTAGTAATGTTGTTGGGACTAGTCGAGGGGTGGTGCTTTGGGCAGGTCGTGATCGGAGATTTGCGGTTACCTAGCGAGGAGCTTAGGATTCTCTATGGTGGTAACAGGTACTCTAAATTTATGTGGGTTGGAAGCAAAAGTCTTGTTTGATTACAGGCTACCATTCTTTCCTTATCTCTGAAATTTTCCCGACCCTATTCTACATATCTAAGATCCTTTTTCTAGGTGATAGAAAATTCTTTCCTCTTGTCTAGATTTCTACTTTAGTTGCCCCTAAGATGTTCGGATGGGATATTGGTTATCTCGCTCATGTTGTTGATACGGGTAAGGAGGAGATAGGCCTAAGAGAGGTGCATGTGGTGAAAGAGAGTATGTTGATGTCTTTCTAGAAAGTTGCGAACTTCCTCACAATGCGAAGGTGGAGTTCTCCATAGAATACTTCCCAAGTACTACTCGATTTACATGGCACTTGTAGAATGGCTCTAACGAGTTGAAGAGTTGAAAACAGTGCAAAAATTGTTGGATAAAGTTCGTTCGACCAAGTAGTTAAACTTGGGAATTACTCGTATTTATTTATCAAAAGGAAGCATGGATACATGAGATTGTGTATCGATTATAGGCGGTAGATAGTAACAATTAGAGTCGATATCCATCTGGGATTGATGATACATTTGATCAATTGAGGGATGCCAGTGTTTTAAGATTGACTTAAGGTCGGGTTAAATGGGTTGAGGATTAAGAGGATGATGTATCGCAGTTGTATTTAGAACAAGATATGGGTTGACGAATGCACTGCGGGCGTTTGTGGACCTTATAGATCGGGTGTTCCTCTCTTGTTTGGATAAATTTGTGGTGTGGTGTTTGGTAATCATTTTTATATTCTAGTAGTGAGGAGAGCATAGAAGAACATTTAATTTGTGTTAGAGACATAGGAGAAATAAATTGTATGCAAATTGCACCTAAGAAGTGTCAATTTTGTTGGGAAGGTGCGGTTCGGGTTCATGTGATTTGGGGAGAGGAGTATAAGTGTTGATCCTCAAAAGTTGAAGCTGTGATGAATTAAGAGCGACCCCATGAGTGTTGCTGAAATAAAAGTTTTAAAGATTACAGCGGATACTATCGGAGATTTATACGGGACTTATCGGTGTGCAACGCCGGGTTGACTAGGAAGGGAGTTCTATTTGTTTGGAATAAGGATTGTGAGCCGATTGCTGTGAGTTGAAGAAATTGACTTCTGGCCGAGTGTTGACCACCAGTCGGAGACGGGGTGGTATCTTCGTGTATAGTGATGCTTCACATCAGGGATTGGGATGTGTACTAATGCAACATGGTAAGGTAGTAGCTTATGCATCGCGACAGTTGAGAAATCATAAGAAGAATTACGGCCTTACGATTTGGAACTAGTGCGTGTGTTTGCACTTAAGATTTGGAGGCATTATTTGTATGGTGTGACTTGCCAAATTTTTACTGATCACAAGAGTTTGAAATACCTCCCGATGCAGAGAGATCTAAATTTGAGGCAGCGAAGGTGGATGGATTTTATTAGCGATTATGATGTTTCCATTGAGTATCATCCTGGAAAGGCGAATGTGGTAGCTGATGCATTAAGTCGTAAGAAAAGGTTAAGGAGCCATTGAATGAAATGAACTTGGTGTTAATTTTGGAGTAGGGGTTGATGGCGGTTTGTTAGGCGCAAATAAAGAGTTACGACCGGTTCATCTTGATCGAATACTCGAGTGTAAATAGAAAGATGAGATTCACGAAAGATAATTGAAGAAGTGAAGCGGAAGCATATCAGTTTTGTGGTGAGAGAGAGGATGGAGCTCTTACTATCTGCAGTGAATTATTAAGTGTCTTTTCAGAGGTTAAAATGGAGATTTTGGACAAAGTTTATGATGCTCCATATAATATGCATCTGGTGGTACAAGGTAATATCGAGATCTAAAATAATCTATTAGTGGCTTAACAGAAAAAAGAAATTACAGTTTGTATCTAAATGTCGACTTGCCAATGGTGGTGAATATTGAACACAGACATCCGGCAAGTTCTTTACTGCTTCTATTCTACAAGTGGACTTGCAGGAACATATCCACGTTTTGTTTGGGACTCCAAAACGTTGACAAAAGAAACGTGGTATTTGGGTAATAATTGGATAGACTTTCAGTGGAAACATTTAACTGCCAATAAGATGCGACTATGGTCTCTGAGCAGTTAAGCGAGGTTGTATGTTGACCAAATACGTGAGGTTGCGTAGGGGTTCCAATAGCAGTTGTGTCGGATGAGATGGGTTCACCTCCAGTTTTGGAAAGGATTTCAAGAGCGATGGGGTTGAAGGTTAATTTAGTGTCATTTCATCAGCGATCGGAGAAGGGCTGATTCAAACGTTGGAGGATATGTTGCGGGCTTGTGTGTTGAACTTTTCGGAGAATTGGGATGATAAGTTGTCTAAGATGGAGTTGCGTATATGTAGCTTCCCGTACTGAAATATTGATATGGCACCCGTTTGAGGTGTTGTCTGACTGAAAATATATTACCCCGGTTGTTGGAATGAAGTGGAGATAGAAAATATACGGTTGAGTTGGTGGAAGGTCGGTGGAAAGGATAAAATTGATACAGCTTGGCACCGAAAGTGGCACAGAGATAGACAAAGAAGATGTATGCGAGATCATTAAGCCATGTAGATTTAACGTTCGAAATTGGTGATAAAGTGATGCTTGAGAATATCCGTGTGGAAAGGTGTGTCTTGAGATTCGGGAAGAGAGGGAAGTTGGAGTCACGATATATCGGTCCGTGTAAAGGATTTTGGATAGGGATGGTCGGTGGCTTTGTCATTTAAGCGTTGCCTCCGAATTGGAGAGAATTCATAATGTCTTCCGTGTTTTCGTGTTTGAGGAAGTATATCAGATGAATCCCAGTATCACAGGTCGCGACCAATTGAGCTTGGGACCTTACGTATGAAGAGAGAAACGGTGAAATTCTCGTCGAAAGGAAAAGTGTTGCGAAATAAGTTGTGAAAGCTTAGTAAAAGGTGTTGTGGCAGAAACCAACGAGTGGAGAAGCTACGTGAAGAACCCCGAAGAGGAAGATGTCAAAAATTGATATCATAAATCTTTCTAAATAGAGGTTAGTTCTTAAATTTGTACTATAATATGTGTTAACATGTGAATTACTATGAGGATGAGAAAAGTTATGATTAGTAGCATTGATATAACTCATGTGATACGATAATAAAAGAATGAAATGTTAAAAATATTGGATAAATAAATTGGGAGCGAAGCCAGTAAGTGATAAATAAATTTCGAGGGCAGAAATTTTTTATTAGATGGAGTAGATTGAAATAACTGTTATGCCTAAAGCGATTGAATTGTATTACATATATCGGTTGGTGGGACCAGGAGATAGTATAAATAAATTGGGAATAAAATCCGATATACCGAGACTATTATTGTATGAGTAGTATTTTATGTCAAGGGAAAATTTACATTTGGAATCGGTTTCATAATAATTTTTAAATACGAAAAGTGGAGATATAGCAGCATTTAAGCGGGACCTTAAACCGTTCTAATATCCACTTCTACTTCTCTCCTCGTCTTTATCACCCGTTTCATCATTATCACAAAAGCAATCTCATCTTTCCCCAAGGAGTGGCGAACATCCGTCCATGATTTTTTTTTTTCATTTTCTTGGTAAAATCTTGTGGAATTTAGCTTCATAATTTTTGTTCCCCATCTAGCACATTTCATCAAAGTATGATTTTTTAATCTTAATCTCATCATTTTAGGCTATACTTGACTATTTTGTTAGTTTGACTTTTGAGTTGACTTGGAGTTTAAGACTATATAATGGTATTATAGTATCATCTAGGCTTTTAGATTAGGTAGTTAGAAGTTGTTATGGTTGATTTTTGGGGTTGTAATGTGTTGGATGTTGAGGGTTGACTTTTGTTGACTTTTTCACAAACCACCTTTAAGTTATAATATGATGTTTTGGGATTTTAATATAGTTGTTTTGGGAGTAGAAGTGTTGATTTTGATGTTGATTGGAACAGATTATATTTGAGGTAGTTGTATTGTAAGTTAATTAGTAGTTGGCGTGTAGGGTTGTTAGTAGTTGGCGTTTGAATTAAAGGTTGTGGATAATGGTTTGAGTAATTGGAGGAATTGATTGTGTCAGTTGATTAGGGTGATTAGAGTGCTGTGTGGGGTAAAGGTGTGATGGCCGAGAAAATGGAGGTGGTAGGTTGAAGTTTTTGTCGTTTTATTAGTCGTTAGAACGCACGTAGTAGTCTTTCCACTAGAGTTGTTAAGTTGATAACTAGAATGTTGTTGTTAAAAGTTGAAATTTTAGAAATTGTTTACTAGTTTTGGGCTTTTAATGATTTATAAATTAAATTGAATTAATTAATTTAGAAAAAATTATAAATCAATTTGAGTAATGTCAACATTTTAAATGAGCTAAAAATCAACTTGAACCATAAAACGGACCGAGGCAACGGCGGGTTGGCCGAATAAATTAGAACTCACAGGGGTTCGAAAACCACAGAGTCGGCTTAGCGTCTTGACAGAAAGAGGTGGTCGTGTGGTGTCACGCCCGCCTCCCGTCGGTTAGTGAGTAGTCGAACTTATCCCTTTCGGCTTCGATCGAATAATTTGGTTAACATTTAATCGGATAAATTATTCTATTATTACAATATTATTTAAGCTGATTAAACTATTAATCATATTTAGTGACATTCATGCATAAGCAAAGTTAAAGATTAACGAAATAAAATATAGTAGTATATAATCAAATTATAAAATTCATAAATATTACTTACAAAAATACAATCTAGTAACACGAACTTTGAGGCCAATGTTGAAGCTGTTTTATCATATAAATATTCTAATAATACTATGGATACGAATCACATGATAAGCTACCGGTTGTATAAATAATAATTAAATAGATAGAAATATATATACCATTCTTGGAAAATCAAGTTACTTGAAATAATATGGCGAAGACTCCACAGGCATCAAAGCAGAATGTCTCTAAGAATTGTCCATACCAGCGAGCGGAAACGAGTTCCTCGGGGTTTTCACTGAAGCTCGCTGAGAAATATTAAGCCCATAATCGATGTTGGGTAGAAAAATCAAGGGAAATTTTCCATCTACTAGTCAACTAAAAGAGAAAGGAGAGAGCTTTTTGTCTTTCACAAAAGTGAATACGAAAAAGTGAATGAGCAAAGAGTTCATCATATGAAGTCCTTTATATAGAGGGTGTTGGAACATTCTAGAATGTCTATCCCTTAAGGAGGTGGAACATTCTAGAATTTCTCAAACGATAAACCCAACAAAATAGGGAGGAAGGTTAAGAAAACCTTCCTAACTACTCGAACCAGCAGGAAGGAGACGGCGAAACGCCTTCTCCTTGCTTGGTTTCGAGCCTCTTTTCGGGTGGGATTCCGATTTGAAATCACGCCCATTATTCTATAGCAGTTCGTTTTTAAACTTTGGTTTATAATCACATTATAACTTTATTTAGATTTCATACCTGTGTGACATCTTAGGCTCGACTAACAAAAGCAATATATTAATAAATGTTAACCGAACATTATAACTTAATATATTATTGATTATGGCCGGACCTAATCGTGAGAATTGTTGAAAGAAATATATTCCCTTGAATAACAAAAATAGTATAACTTATGTTAAGCGATAAATCTCAAGCAGAGATAAATATGCAAACAACAAAAATATCCCGTAGAGATAATAAAACTACTAACATATCTACCTCACATGAGAATAATATGCTAAGCCATGAAATATCTTCGAAGATATTTCTGGAAATAATTCCTTAAGAGAAAATATATAAAATATAAGAGTGTCTTCTAAGGTAAAAATGACTTTATTTATGCTTGAGCAAAAGCTATCAAGGATTACACTAATTATTAGATGTGGGACAGCTTTTAAACTCTTTGCTTGACTTATTTGTCCCGTCTTCGTCATCCTATAGGGTTGAAAATTAGTCTTAGAATTTAAGTCTTTATCGGGATCACATTATGGCACGAGTGCTACCACGTTGAATGCGTCATGACATTTCATGTGACTTGGCAACTTTAGATGATAGGCATTGGGATTGATTTCTACGTAATCTCGTATGGTCGACCTTCGCTACATGATATGTTGTATACTTTCATGATTTGTTGTACTTACTTCAATTTATTTCTTGACGGTGGTGACCCGACGGGGGTTTTGGTGTGGTATGCATATTGTGTGGGTAGCCCCATTGGATTCGGGGAGGTTTTGGTGTGATATGCACAGTGAGGGGTGTAGCCTCGGTCGGGAGGATGGAGGTAGAGGCCTCAATGCTGAATATGTGGAGGTGGATTCCTCGTATGTGTATTATTTGGAGGTGGATTCTCGTATTATTATTTGAGTGGATTTCTCGTATGTATTATTTGGAGGTGGATTCACCGTTTGATGACTTTGTGTCTTTAAGGCTGATGTTTTCTTAAATGAATATACCTTATTGACGGTTATAAGTGTTATGTGATATCTGTGAGAGAGAACTCTATGTGATTTGTGAGCAGGTTATTTATTGTGTAATTAAGTTAATGTATAAGCATATGTTATATATATAAGTATGAATATGTGATGGGATCAGTCTGTGGTATTTGTATTCACTTTCGAAGACAATAGCTAACTCCCATTCTCCCCATGGGCGGGCATTTATGCCTAGGTTCTAAGGGTTGATCGTGATGTTGTCGGCTGCATTGATAAATTTGATTGAAGATCATAGATGAGGCGGTAGTGGCATAGAATTCCTCATTATTGAGTCATTTCCTGATGTTGTGACTTGTATATTGTTAGACACATTGTATTGTATTTCATTGAAGTCTGAGTTGCCATCTTTCCATGTTGTATTTTGAATTTCTTGTGTATCTTTGAGTTGTATCATTAAGGTGGTTGTATTATGTTGTTCGTTGTTTTTATTGTATATGTTGTTGTAGTTACTTACGATGAACAAAAGTGTATTTTATTATTATTAATGTCAAATAGAAGTCTTTTTATGTTGTCATCCATCGATCGGTGACTGCGGGTATGCAGGTTGTTAATGACGCTTATGCCGGGCGGCCGGCGCAGGCGGAGTCGTTCTGATATCTTCTAGGGAAGCGCGTTACTGCATTTACCGACCCTGCTTTTGCACGAGCTCCGCCTACATAGGTACTTCGGCCTCATAGATGACAAAAGACTTGGAACTCGCTCACCATGCAGTGATGCTTGAGTGTTGAAAAGAGAAATATATTGCTTGAATAACAAGGTATTATAAACATCTTGTATTGAATCTCAAAGCGAGATAAATATGCAAAGCAACAAAAATATTCCCATGAGATAATAAAACTATTAAAATTTATGCGATATGCACCATGAGAACAAGCTATGCTAAGCCACAGAAATATCTTTTCAAATATATTTCTAGGAAAATAATTCCTTAAGAGAGAAAATATATAAAATATAAAAGGTGTCTTGAGGTAAAGAAGCGTTTATTTATGCTAGCGAAAACTATCAAGTTACAATTGTTAGATGTGGGACAGCTTTAAGCTAACAAACTTCCACTTATTTGTCCATCTTCGTCCCTTGACACAGTAAGGCATCCCAACGTAGATTAATACGTGAGTATCACAATATGAGCATTGTGTCTGATCGAGAGCATGTCTCTGACTTAGCTTAAATGGAAATGCATCAGTTATGCAATCAATTGTTAATTATTTGAATATACCGTATTTACAACAGGGAAAGGGGATTCTTAGGTAGGGGGAGGCAAGAGAGAGATTATTGGTGAAAGTTTGGGGAGGGGTGAGGATAGGGTGGGTATGTAGCCGAAAGAGAAAAGAAAGTAGTGAGGTTTTATTACAGTATGCCAAAATATTTTAAATGTATACTTTATCACTTTTAGTTTAATATTAGGGATAAAATAGTCGTTTACGTGTTTGGAATCGTGTCGAAAGAATAATAATATAAGAATAATGAGGAAAGAACATAAATTCAAAAATTTAATTAAAAATAAAATGATACTTCAGTGGCGACCAATTAATTAACCAAAAGTAAATGAAAAATCTCTATGTCCGAAGCTCAAGAACCAACCGTTAAGACTGAAAACACCGGACACGACAAAGATAACAGTTGGATTTAGTCGACGTAAGCAATCATTATTCTCAAGAGGTCCCACACAGCTCCTCTCAACCAATCCACCATTTCATTCGATCTATCAAAATATATGCTCCCCCCCTCCTTCCTCATATTCAGTATCTCCAATAACCCATAAAAATGCCATTGATTCGAAGAAAAAAGGGACAAGAAAACGAAGAAAACGTTCCATTAACATCGGAACAATTAGATGACGATGAAAGAAAGAAGAAAGAGGATGGGCCCAAGCAAGATCGGATCAGGAAAAGGTGGTCTTGTGTTGATAACTGTTGCTGGTTTGTTGGGTGTGTATGTTCAGTTTGGTGGGTGCTTTTGTTTGCGTACAATGCGATGCCTGCCTCGTTTCCTCAGTATGTGACTGAGAGGATAACAGGGCCATTGCCTGATCCCCCTGGGGTGAAGTTGAGGAAGGAAGGTTTGTCTGCGAAGCATCCTGTGGTTTTCGTGCCGGGGATTGTTACTGGTGGCCTTGAATTGTGGGAAGGTCATCACTGTGCTGATGGCTTGTTTAGGAAACGTCTCTGGGGTGGTACCTTTGGTGAAGTTTATAAGAGGTATATATTCATTTTAAATGTAACTGTTCATTGGTGATTCATTTCTTGAGTGTTTGTATTGATATGGACCCGGAAGATACTAGAAGATAACATAATTTATTAGAATAAGGAATTTGTATCAATTATTTCCATAAAGGAGTATTAATTATTTCGATAGTAGTTATGAGTATTAAGTTTAGTATTATTATGATAAGTATTTCATATTGTATCAATATGTAACTAGTTTGCCTATATATTTTATCAATTTATTCAATAAAATTTACATTACTTTGTCATTCTTATCAGTTTGGTTAGCTATAGTGTGTAACTGGATAGCAACTGTTAGTGTTTGGTGAACTTAATGAAAGGTTATTATAATTGATAAATGATCAAGAAAGATAGATTTTTGCCATTTTTAGTATCTACTTATTTTTCAGACTTTAGTTTTATTGAAAGCTCTTCAATGACCCACTTCACTATCTTGTATGTCTCTGGGGTGGTACCTTTGGTGAAGCTTATAAGATGTGTACGAATATGTTTATATAAATATAACTGTTGATTTAGTATACGGTGAGGATCAAGGAAGACATATTTTCTCTTTTCTGAATGTTTAAGTCGTCATTTTAGTATACCATCATTTTACTTTTCAGACTTTTGTTATATTGAAATCTCTTGGGCGACCCACTTCATTTTCTTAGATTAACCTAGGAAAGGGAAATCGATGTGAATTAAGGTGAATGTATTAAATTGTCGTTTGGATAACATTACTCTTAATTAGGAAATACGTTATCTCCCGTTTTGAGGGTAAATGATTTTAAGTTAAATATAGTCTAATCTATTTTCCTAGGTAAAATATTTTTTTAGAACCCCAAATGAGGATATTAACCTCGATTTCTCTAGATTCACACCAAAACAAACGAAAAATAAGATCCAACTTAATATTAGAAGGATCTTAAGTAGAGGACAGAATTTCTCTAGAGGGAAGGATTTTATGGTAGAACTGGTAGGTTACAGTTTTAATTAGGTTTGTTGATTAGTTTAGAGTGCAAACAGGGCCAAACGCTTTTCACTTTTATTGGGCATGCAAGAGATAATAGTAGCTGAAGCAAGCTTTTTGGCTACTGGATCATCTCAAAAGTGTACATGTCATTATACAAAAAATTTAGAATGATTTAAGGTTGGTGAAGATAAGACCTTATGTAGTTTAGATTTTAGTTTCATATTAGACAAAAGTTGTTGGATATGTCTTACTATTTACGTGGAGAAGAACATAAAAGCAAGTTTCATTCTTACATTGATTGATAGAATACATTCATTGCTTCATCCATAAGTCTGTTCTTATATGATAAGTGACTGCAACAATGAAATCAGTTCCTTACATAGGATATTTCTCATGTTTATTTTCGATTATCAACCGAAAGATATTCATGAAGACTGAAGAGTGTTATCATCTTCAATGTTTTCAGAGGAAATCTAGTTTCTGGTGTGTTTGTTATATTTATGAGCAACTCAATTCTCAGAAAATGATACTAGAAAATCCATGTGTACTATACTACTATTTAATGTAATAGTGACATGCATTACATTCTTGTCAAGCTAGGATATTTCTTCATATATTTAATAGCAGATTATCCCAATGCAAATGAATATTAGTATAGTGTCATAAAAGCTAAATATATTTCTTTGAAATTATTGGGGCTAGTGATCCCTCAAATGATCAGGCGACTTGTATTTATGGCTAGCTAAAATCCCTGTCTTGAGTATGGTATAACATTAACATATTACTCCAGAATCAGATAAGGTGGATTCATTATCATTTTATAAAATCTCTGCTATTAATTTCAGTTTTAAACTATAATGTATCAGATTTGTTAGAGGCTTGACTTGTTTCTTAACTATTTTTTTTTTTTTTTTTAATTTTGGGCTTAATTTAGTAATTGTATAAGGACTGCAGGCATTCTCTGAAATTAAGGAAGGTGGTTAATTGGTGTGCGTTCGATGGCATCTACTAATTTTTCATCTTTTGCTATCCATTTTATAAAAAAAAAAAATCTGACTTGTTTTCTGCTTTTCTGTAAGAGGTGAAAGTGAAAAATAATGGGATCTAGATTATGACACTTGAATTATCTGAAAAAATGAATTAAAGTTGGGCTAATTCTTATGGAAAGTCAATCTTGCTGAAGGTGTGAGTTATTATAAGCTGCGTGCCCCTCAAGCTTACAGGTGGCTCATCTGCTTGTTGTTAAAGTTAAACCCATACATTTTACATGTTTATATAGCGTATTCCACTAAAATGTTTTCCTCTCAACACCCTTGCAGTCTTCCTACAGAGCGAACTTTCATCTAATATCCAGCTTTCTTATCACTTTCTAAGTTTGTATCACTGTTCTGAAATTATTACATTGATGTTTTCATCTGCAGACCACTATGCTGGGTAGAGCACATGTCACTTAACAATGAAACTGGTCTTGACCCTGATGGTGTAAGGGTCAGACCAGTTAATGGCCTCGTTGCTGCTGATTATTTTCTACCAGGATACTTTGTCTGGGCAGTTTTAATTGCTAATTTGGCTCGAATTGGTTATGAAGAGAAGAACATGTACATGGCTGCATACGATTGGAGACTATCATTTCAAAATACTGAGGTATAAATTTATTAAATGGCATTCTATTCACATACACTCTCATTTTTTTAATATGCGGAAGCAGTTGATATCAAGTTCTGATAAAAGTTTTCAATCAGGTGCGGGATCAAACGTTGAGCCGGATAAAAACTCAAATAGAACTCATGGTCGCTACAAGTGGAGAAAAGGCAGTGATCATTCCTCATTCAATGGGAGTCATATACTTTTTGCATTTCATGAAATGGGTAGAGGCGCCAGCTCCAATGGGTGGTGGGGGTGAACCAGATTGGTGCGCGAAGCACATAAAATCTGTAATGAATATTGGTGGGCCATTTTTGGGTGTTCCAAAAGCTGTCTCTGGCCTTTTCTCAGCTGAAGCTAAAGATATTGCTGTGGCCAGGTTCAATTTTTTCTTATAAAATTTTCATCGTCCTCCGTTTCCTAGTTGGTAATTTGTTTGAGTAGATCTTTTTTTGCGATCAAGTAGTATTTGAGGCTTTCAGTAAACCTGCAAGTTGTCAAGAACTGTACAGTTACTGAAAGGATATCATCTATGTTGAGGTGATTAAATTATCAACAAATACCTGAGATATCCATTAACGACTTCCACAAAGGATACAAGGCTGCAAATAATTAACCTAAAGAAATAATAAGAATATTGCCTTTTTAGTGTGCATGCTAATTCAATATTGAATACTTGCTCTTCTGCTAAACCTCCAAAACTAAGATTGGCTAGATATGTAACTTTTGTCAAATTATTATTTTAACACTTTTAGTCAAGTTGGTTGATGAATATATTACGCAACAGGGCTGTAGCGCCTGGTGTGCTGGATAAAGATTTGTTTCGCATTCAAACATTGCAGCACATAATGAGGATGACGAGAACGTGGGACTCAACCATGTCAATGATTCCCAGAGGTGGAGATGTTATTTGGGGCGGTCTTGATTGGTCACCAGAAGAAGATTGTGTTCCTTGCAAGAAGAGACCCAGAAAAAATGATACTCAAAGTTCTGATGAACATGAGAAAAGAAATGGAGAATCTAAGAGGAAACAGATAAACTACGGAAGAATGATGTCTTTTGGAAAAGATGTGGTTGATGCTCATCCATCTCAGATAGAGAGGGTTGACTTTAGGGTAAATTTTTTTTTTTTTTATAATTAAGTCATTCATTAATAACTAAACATGATAGAGTTTACAGCCTTCATTAAAAAAGAAGCCAACCGGTTGGACACTTCCAACTCTTTGGCAATGATAAAAAACATTCGACTGATTCCTATTAACTACTAGATTTAGAGATGCATCCATAATAGTACTTGAGTTGTTGACAACAGCTCTTATTTGCTTCCTAATAAAACCAGGTAGTTGAATGTCATGTAGATTCTCAAAACAGCCAAAATCCGTTGGAAACCAAAGTAGATTGCAAACATTTCCAAGAGTATCATTTAGCTCCTTCAACCATCCCTGATCCATCTTGAGTTTCTTAGAGACATTGTGCCACACCTGAGAAAATATGTTATCAGTAATAATGTAAATGTTGTGTGATTTTGTGCCATTCCTTTTTGCATGTGAGAATTGATTAATGAGGATTCTATATCTTTTATTATTCTGTTTATCTGATGGCCTTCCTTTAAAGTGTTAACTAACTCTGTAGCTAGTATTATTGATTGGATACTATCGTGCATCCATAGGAAGACAAATACAAAGCTAAGGGTGAATATATAACTGTTCCTGCTATTTTTTCCCTTCAATTTTTACCATTGCACCATTAACATGGCCTCTAGAAGACCCCAACAATATCGTATCTAGTGATGCAGCACTTAATTTAATCACCGAAATTTCATAATTTACAGCTTGGGTTTAACATTGAGTTATTTAATCAGGCAATCTGACATTTCCTACTAATTTGTAGGATGCTATAAAGGGCCAGAATATCGGCAATAGCAGTTGTCGTGATGTGTGGACAGAGTACCATGAGATGGGTGTTAGTGGTATCAAAGCTGTTGCTGAGTACAAGTCTTACACTGCTAGTGATATAGTTGATTTACTAGGTTTTGTTGCCCCAAGAATGATGGAGCGTGGTAGCAAGCATTTTTCATATGGGATAGCTGAAAACTTGGATGACCCGAAATATGCACACTACAAATATTGGTCAAATCCATTGGAAACAAAGTAAGGTCCCTACATTTGTTTCATTGCATCTGTAAGAGTTTTCCATGTGCATAAATAGCAACTTGAGTATCTGAAAACTTTGAACCCATTTACGTAAAAGGAAGCTTGTGTATCAGAAAACATTGTGGATGCTCTTCAGTTTCATATGAAATATTTAGAAAATGAGTAGATTAAATCTGATCGCATGGGAAAATGTAGTCCCATTTTGAGCTACACATTGGTTCTTCTGGTTTATCATATAGAGGACAATTAATAAGATAAGGGTTGACAGAATGCTCATTGAAGTCCAATGGTGACACTTAGGTGTTTATATGGTTGTTTCAAGTTATATGTAGTAGGTTCTGCATGGAAGACTTTTTAGTAATATTCATTCAGTTTTTAAGTTCCTTTTGTGTTACTTATCTGTCTCCGGGAACATAAAACTGAGTAAAAAAACTTGTGTGTATTTACAAATAGTGGTGGTCACATGTGGTAGTTCACCAAATTTCTCAATAAAGGTATGTAGTTATGGTATTTCAAATCTATGGCTTGCAGGTTACCAAATGCTCCAGAAATGGAAATTATCTCAATGTACGGAGTAGGTATCCCCACTGAAAGAGCCTATGTTTACAGGCTGACTCCCTCTGACGACTGCTACCTTCCATTTCAAATCGACACTTCAGCAGATGAAGATGATGAGGGATGCTGTTTGAAGGATGGGGTTTTTACGGTTGATGGTGATGAGACAGTGCCAGTTTTAAGTGCAGGATTCATGTGTGCAAAAGCCTGGCGTGGGAAGACTCGGTTTAACCCTTCTGGAATTAAAACTTATATTAGGGAATATGATCATGCTCCTCCATCAAATCTCCTCGAGGGTCGCGGTACCCAGAGTGGTGCCCATGTTGATATAATGGGAAACTTTGCTTTGATCGAAGATGTTATTAGGGTTGCTGCTGGAGCCTCGGGAGAAGAATTGGGAGGAGATCAAGTATACTCAGACATCTTCAAGTGGTCCGATAGGATCAAGTTACCATTGTAACTTCAACATGGACAAAAGATATTCTTGCTATTTCAGTTATTACACATTTTCAACACATTGCTGCATAGGTAATAGGTTCCTCTATAAGCTCATATAATATTAGTCTCCATTAGTTTCATGGAGCTAGGAAGCACGGGGACTTCCATTAGCTGTCCCGCGTTCGGGGGCGGGAGCGGCATGGGGGCAGGGGGGAGCGTCCAGAGGCCGTCTCGGGTAAGGTGGGGGCGGCGATGTGCGAAGGGGCGTTTAAATGGCGCGTGATCGAGGCGTTTTCGAAACGTTCCTTTGTGTATATAGGTGTAAAATTATAAAACCAAAACTAAAATGTAAAAAACATGGTTAGGATTTTCAGCTTATTATTAATCATTATCATTCTTCACCTCCTCACAATATTAGTATAGAATTTTCATCATTTTCTATATTCTACAAAGGTATGTCTATTAATTATTATTCATTCATTTTTACGTTGTGATTACTTTTATGATTCTTCATAAAAGTCATGAAAGTCATTTTTTTAATATATCATTAATTATTTTTAGTTCCAATAAAGTAACAAAATAGTTTTAAAATTGATGAAAAATGAAGAATATATCACAATTATTCTAAAAATAAAAGAATATATTGAAAATTGAATATATTTTAATATATGGATATTTTTTATTATATCTTTATTCGCAGCACCTATGTTGTACTAAAGCTATCAATAAATTTACCCCAGTAGGCGTTTTAGTATAAATCCATGCTTTGTCCCCTACCCGACTTCAGTGCTACCCTAGTCATGAGCACTTCACATGTGAACCGACATCTAGGTTGAATTTCTTTGTGATTTGAGTCAAGCTGAAAGGCAAGAAGGCTCTCTTTAGGAGTAAGTTGGCCATGAATCTGCTGAAGCTCCATTTATTTACACTAGTAAATTGTCTATGTGTATTTTATGATAAAAATTATCTGAGTTAGTTGCCATAAATTGTATACTTTTATCAAAAATTTACTCATTTCTATATGCAAACATACGGATTCCAATACGACATTAAATTTGTTGAGAATAAATAATTTATTTTCTAAAATTATATAACTATCAAATAATTTCATAAAAGCACACTGCTTTTATAAAGGAACAACAATCATAAATAAATTATTAGAAAAGCTTTGCTTCTTGGGACTTTAATTTAATATTTTATGAAAACTATTTGATAGTTGTTGTAAGTTATTAAATTGATAATTCAACTTATATACAAAATCAACTTATATGGTAATTACCTTGACAGTTACCTACACATTTTATTTTCAATTCATCCAATTTCTCATATTTTTTATATATCACATGCAATTTGTCTTGTACATATTAATGTTAGATGAATGTTTTGTTATTGTAGATTCAAATGTTATCGATAATTGATGTTATTTAGAACACAAATATGTATCAATTATCCAACCATAAAGAGTTAAAATTAAAATTTAAAATTAATATCCCTTACATTCATATTAAAAGTATCTTTCATTTTTGGAAACAAAAATTTGAGTACTTATTATTTTGTAAGTATACAATTTATAAATATTTATTGTATTCAAATATTAATCTAATCCAAATATTTTATTGAAATTAATCTCATCCAAATATATGTTGCAAAATTTTAACAAAATTAAAAAATTATCTCAAAAATAAGTGTTGGACAATTTTATCCTTATCAATTTGCCCCCAAAAAGTGAAACTTAACCTCCATTTGGATAGAATGACCAAGTGAGATAATTTTTGAAACATCTGTGATCGAATAGATTATTTTAAACATGTGTGATCAAATGATGAACGTTTCGAAACATGTATAATCGAACATGTCATTAGCTCAAACTAAAATATTGATCATCTTTTATATTTATTGATAGAATATATAAAATGTTAATAGTGATCAAACTAATATTACCAATTCATTTTATTTATTTTTAGTGTAACAAAAAAAAATACTAATCTATTTTACAATTGACCAAATGAGAAAAACATCATTTTTTTTAAATTTAAAGGTTATACTATTGTTAGCTCAATTATCATAAACAAAGAAATATCACATATATTATTATGCATAATGATGTCAGGGGCTACGTTAATTTTAAATTTAATTTTTTGAAAAATATATATATATATATGATGTCAGATATTTTCTTAAAATTTTCTAGATCTACATTATTTTGTCCACTATAATTTAAAAAATTTAATTTTCTTTTGTATTTGGTCCATTATGTAATTATTATCATAATGATAGTAAATTGATATATTTTTTAAGACATAGGTTACAAGATCATAGGGAGTTACAAAACTCTCATTATTCTATATTGTGAGTTATATTTGGTTAATTATTATGAAAATATTATAATAATAAGATAAAAAGTTATTCTTCAATTTAAATCTACATTATTCATTTCTACTTACTGAAAATCTCTTCTATTAGTTTTGTTACCATACGAAACAAAATATCTATTTTTATGCATACTGAAATTTATATTATAATACATTGATATGACTTTAGTTAGATGTTAGATAAAAAGAACGTCTATTATCCTAATTGCACATCTATAAAATATCATTATTAATGTATTATTTAAGATTCCATTATCATTAATTTCATTAACAAAATTGAAGAATTAACATATTTATTCTGTGAATAATTAACTATTCTCAAAATAAAAAAATTAACATAATCTATAAAAATATTTGTATTCAATTAAACGATTTCTTGTATTAATATCAGAAAATTAAAAATATTTTTGTACCTTTTCCCTAAAACTCAAATGCATTTGCTTGTTATTCTCATGTTCTATTGATATAGAAAATGTTACTGTAATAATAATACAATTAATAATAATAGTAATAACTTATTAAAAGGCAGGAAGATGCGATCTTTTATCTCGAATACATATAACACTAACTTCACGTTTAGCAGCTATGAGTATTGTTTATTTTGTCCTACCGTCATATATATAGATCTTGTGAATATTTAGAATTGCTCTTATTTCGGAATCAACATGACTCCTAATGGATCACTAAAATGCGTTCATACTCGATAAATTTTACTAAAGATAAGGTGATGTAATAACCATCGTTGAAAAAAAAAAATTTAATTTTAGGTGGGTGGTGGACCGGTATTAGTATAAATAATTTCGATGATAATATTATTTAAATAGAATTATTTGAGCGAATACATTTATAATTTAGTAGTGTTTGCTATAAATTTGGAATTGGGTTACGTTGAGATTTAAATGCGATAAGCGGAGAAATTAGCAAAGCAGAAGGCAGGGACTCAGGTATTTTAAATATATATCCATGCTTATCTTCCACATCATCCTGCTTCACATTTCTTCTTCTTCCTTCGTGTTGGCGAGATTTACACCCATAAGCGAAAAATTTCTTCTTCCGTTTCTGCTTAACTTTGTCAGCTGTTCGAAGATCGTTTTATAGAATATCGTTCTCCCCATCCTTCTCTTGGTTAAGGTATGAAAGTTCAAGTTTTTGAGATATTTCTTGGGTTTTTGACATAGTTGACTTACAGTTTACTTTTCCGTAATTCAATTTATGATGAATCTTAGTTGGTTATAGGTTGCAGTGTATATAAGTGATGAATTCATGATTTGAAATTAGTTTGAGGATGTTACGATTGATTGTTTTCTAGGTTTTAGTTGACTTTTTTGGGGTGATATTTTATAAGACTTTAAATGTGTAGTGAGTTTAATTGGGACCTTATTGTAGTTGTTGTGATTAAATCGGTGATTTAAAATTGATTAAAAGCGATTAAGTTGAAAAAAGTAATATTTTTCAAGTTGAGATATAATTGATATTTTTTGGAGTATAGATTGTTGAGTAGGGACTTGCTGATTAACTAGAATGACTTATAAGTTGATTTATAATGATAAAGTGATAAGATGGAATTTTAAGCGGGGATCGATTTAGTTTGTGTCCGAGGGATTATAATTCGATAGTTTACGAGTCATGTTAGACCGTTAGGAAATCGTTCCGATTAGAGTTGGTAATGTTTATTCTAGAGCGTAATTCTTGGTATTAGTTTTACGAGTATACTTTACGCTTGGGTGTTGTTAGGCCTTGACCCCATGGGAAGGGGCACTTTTAAGTGATCGTTCTTCTGACTTTTGTGATACCTAGCAAGTAGAGGTGAGTACTTATCTACTTGGGTGTTGCATAAATTGCTACTTTTAGAATTGTGTAGGCGTATTGTGTGAGTACGATTATGTGAGAATGATGTACATGTCGTTTGTGTTATGATTACGTGAGAATGATATCACATTAGCAATTGTTGTATGATTATGTGTGATTCATTTGTGTGAGCCATGATATGATTATGTGATTATATTACGTGGCGTTGGCCTTTGAGGTAGTAATAGCTTGAACTCCCAGCCTTGTTTAAATTCTGTTGGCCTTGTCGGCACTGTTGTGTTCTGTGGCCTTGTCGGGCGCTTATGTATTCTGTGGCCTTGTCGAGGCGGTGTGTTTTGACTTCTGATTGAGATGTTTTAGCTATGTGCTTGGATATTGTTTGGGAGTAGAGTAGATGGTTCTTGAGGTGATGGTTAGAGTTATGTATGTCTTGAGGTGACTTGAGTATAAAGGATATGACCTAGAATTGGGATGATTATGGGTTAGGTGGCTCTTTAAGGCGTTGTGTATCGACTTTATCGTCCATTATAAGGCGTTGTGTATCGACTTTATACGTCGGTATAAGGCGTTGTGTATGACTTTATACATCGGTATAAGAGCGTTGTGTATCTACTTTTATACGTTGGTATAAGGCGTTGTGTATCGACTTTATACTTTGGTATAAAATTTTGGTTATCAACATACTTCGGTATAAGAGCGTTGTAGATTGATGGGTTGAGCTTATGTGCATCAGGGATTAGAATCTGGATGGTATCTAGTCGATGAGTGATTGATGACTAGAGTATAGTTTTGTTGGGTCTTTGTGATTCCCAGCAATTTCCTTGGTTTGGTGTTGTGATTTTTTATTCGGTGAGTTGTATTCATTATTGAGACCACATGTTCTATGTTATACCATGTGATGTATGAGAATTTTCTTTAATGAGGTATAAATATGGCCTTTAGCTAGGTAGTCCGGGTTATATATCCTATATATGCAATGTTGACTCCTGTGTTAATTTCTTTGTGTCGTGGGCGTATGATTTAAGTTTCACCCATTTGTTAAGTTTCACTAAGGTATGACTTAAATACTTTTTAGTTTTAGTAAATTTCGTTTGTGCCGAGGTTGACGGGCAGCTAGTTGAGCCGAGGGAGGCCGTTGGAGAGTTTGTTCCAGTGGCTAGGTGAGCGTCCCGGGTGCTTGAAGTCACTCAGTCTACGATTTTGATGTGTTATCAAAATTTTGATTGTTGTACTTTATTTTCAAACTTTAGCCTTGCGGCGATTTATTAATTTAATGATACAGTCTGATTACTTACTCTTTTTGTAGCTAGCAGCATTACTATTTATTTGGGATATATTTGTATATATGGAGTTAGTTGGTTAGATATCCTTTTTGATGGATTGTAAATTTTAAAGCTGTGATTATTTTGGAAATATTATATGTAATCGATTTTGGGAGAAGCAGTAGTTTTAAAGCTGATGCGTCCACGTCGGTTTGGTGATTACGGTGTTCAGTTATAATGACTACCGCCTCGGGCGGCCGACCTGGGGCGAGGCCGTTACAAGTGTGTTGGTAGATGTAATAATTCTACAAAAGACTTCTTCAAAAAAGTTATGAGGCACACATAAAATGGTTTCAAAATGATGTTTTGAACGGGCAACCTTCCATGTCTTCAACGAGTTGTTGGATAAATAGATTCATTGTCCAAAGAACAATTAGAACAACTTATAATGATTAGTTAGTTTTGATCTATCCATGCATGTTCCCAAATTATTTTATTGTTTAAACAATCTATGATTAGTCTATAAAAAGTTCATTACAATCAAAAATCATGAAAATGTTATTTTAGGGATTATATAGTAGAGGAAGAATCTCCCAAAGCTAGATGGAATAGTAAAGAGTCGCATATAATATTGTAACTTCTTAGAGGACTTTAACTTATGTATTAAATTTTTGTAAATTATTATAACCATGAATTAAAATGCATTTTAATGTATGCACTAAAGTTTTTTAATGAGTTAAAATGCATAAGTTCATATTTTATGAATGGAAAAAGAAACGGCCCTATTAAAAAATATTTTATGTTGTGGTGTGGTTTTCATTTCAAGAAAATGATGATTGATGAAAGTCAATTATGAAATCAATAAGTAATTTAATACAATAGTGTGGTTTAATCCATGTTAATTGTCATGATAAAAGAAAATAATGTAAATAATTAATTTTTTTGGAAGACTTAATATAGTCTTAACTAAAAATAAAAGAAATATCTAGCTTGAATTAAAATGCATTTAATGTAATGCACTAAAAGTTACAATGAGTTAAAATGCATAAAGGTCATATTTTATGAATGGAAAAAGAAAAGCCCTTATTAAAAATATTTTATGGTGTGGTATGGTTTTCATTTCAAGAAGATGATTGACGAACGAAAACTATGCAATCGATGAGTAATTTAATACAATAGTGTGGTTTTTTTAATCCACATGTTAATTGTCATGATAAAATAAAATAATATAAATAAGGTAGATTTTTGGAAAGGCAATATAGTCTTAATAAAAAATGGAAGAAACATCTTAAATTCACACACTTAAATAAAATATATAAATAAATATAGACAGATATAGATATAGAAACATCTTATTATATTCACACTTTTATAAAATATATAAATAGATATAGATAGATATAGTGTGAAACAATTCGAGACATGTTGCTTATACGCAAACTGGGCTTTAATTGTGCAACTCTGATTTGATTGTAGGAGATTTCAAAGCTTCTCCCTGTTTTTATTTATTATTATTACTACCTGTTTTAGTACTTCTCTTCATGTATGGATAATTTGTTACTAAGTTATGGGCTATTCTTTTATAGTAGAAATCAGTGAATTTAGGTACCACTGCTAAATAGCTTAGTATGTTTACAAGTTAATTGTCCATTTGGTCCCACATAAATTTAGTCTTAGGTTATCATTATGATTAGTCCCCAAAAATGATATAAATATTGTGCGGTATGGGTTTAGAAAGTGTCAATGTGTTGCACATTAAGTCCCTTGTTTTACGTTAAGAAATAGAAGTGAATATGCAACTTATTTTATATATTTAGGGACAAATGTGAAATATTTGAACCATTTTGAAAATAATAATACCTTGATATGGCTTATACGAGACTAAACGACGATCCCACTATCTAGCATGAAATCGAAAATTACTTCTACATTACTTTAAAAAGTAGGCTTCATTTCGTATTGCCCCATAAACTATGCCCGATTTGTCAACTTGCCCCCTCATACTTTCATCTTGTTAAGTTGTCCGCATCTGTCGTCTTGTCAATTACTTTCATTTGAAATGCTTCATTTGCTACGGGGTAAGTAGCAATTATATATATATTAGTGTTAAGGTATATTTTGAAATAACACTAACATGTGGACATCTTTAATAATTCCCCAAAACCTTAATTTTAATAATTTCTTAAGAGAAATAAAACAAAATAAATTAACACTTCTCCAAAACACACACATGCTTACTATTATGAGCCATACCTCGCTTGAAATCATCTTTTCTCCCCTCCCCTTTACCTAATGCCATAGTCCTTCATCTCACAGCTCCACCACTGACCGCCACTAGAAATAAAATGGTTTCGTACCAAACTACCTTTCATGACATTACCATATTACAAAGCCCACATTATCACCATCTTTAACCCGTCTCATGCGCTCCAAACTCAGCAACACCCACCCCCCAATTCCTGTCTCCTCGTTCCTTATCCTTCATCTTCCTCCGCAATTCCCACAAAACAGCTTCTTTTAGGAGCAACAATAAATCTTTATTGGCTAAATGCATATCATCTTCGTCTTCAACTCATCCAGTTCAATTGAATGATGCTATTTTTCTTAGTGATTACATTGAAATTGGGCTATGCTTGAGAGACGGAGGAAGATGATCATGTCACTTGTCGTTTCAAGGGAAGGGAGGAGGAGGTATGAGAAGTCGATTCGGGGGTTCTTCGAGTCGCTTTCGGGGAGGGGGATTAGGGAATTTCTAGGTAGGAAGGAGGGAGGTTTCGGGGAGAGGGAGGTTGTTTCTTTCAAGGAAATGGAGGGGTCTTTGAGATGACTCAGGGCTGATAGGTGGTGGTGGAATGAGCTATGGCGGACCGAACTATACCCGAACTATGAGTCGTTCGAGGTTGGTCATGGTGGTGTAGAACTTAGATGGTCCGGTCGATTTTTGCGAACCTCAGATTCCAGGTTCGAGATTCGATCGCATCCATTTTTTTGGATTCCATTATTCGGCTCGGTCGGTCAAATGTTTCACGGTTCGAAAAAGGTTCGATCAAGTACCTATTTATTTTTATATAAATTGAAATTAAAAATACTAAGAGGAATTTGAAATCCATAAAAATATGTATTGGATTTTGATGAGGATGAGGATATCATACATACAAATTACATCATATATATATCAGACAAAAAATTACAAATTATAAATCCAAAAGTCAAAAGTCAAAACTCGAAACATTAATTACAATTTAAAAATTACAACATACAGATTACATCATATATCATAGATGCAAAAAAAAATCAACATCATATATCATACATGCAAAACAAAATCGAACAAAATCGAATTAAAAATAAACATTAACCCGGTGGTCGGAAGGCAGATGACGAGGGGCTTTGAATCCGACATAGCGTAAACTTCGAGAAGATATGAGAGGAAGAAAACGGCATAATGGAATGGAAAATGAGATGAAATGGTTGAATAATAGGATTAGGTTAGGTTTTAAGGAATTTTGATGAATTCTTGAGGAATGAGAGTTAGGTCAGGAAGAGAAATATATATGTGGGGTTAGGGTTGGGGTTGGGGTTAGGCCATGTGTTGAGCCCGAGGCTTTGTTCCTGGAATGTCACGTAATAGGGAGGGGTTGGAGCCGTAGCAATGAGGCTGGTGGGCCTTTTATAATGGATTAATGGGAAATATGGGATTATGTTAATATATTGGACGGCCGGACCGAACTATTTCGAACTGTTCGGTTCGGTTCGTCGAACCCTCACTTTTAACGTTTGTGTTTTAGGTTTCACGTAATGCGAGAGCGAGGAGCCACGAGCGAACTTTTGAACCCGAATATGCGGGCGAATCGAACTTTTGGGTTCCTCACGGGCCTAGTGGTGGGGGCGGTGGAGGTGGGTGATGGTGGGATAGGGTAGGGTGGGATAGGATGGGGGGTAGGATAGGAGCATTTTCTTTTTTTCTTTTTATTTAATTTTTTAATTATTATTAATAAAGCCTAAATGTTATGTTATTTCAAAATATACCCTAAAAATCAAATATATGTTTAATTTCTACTTTACCCTTATGTTAAATGAGTTTTTATTAATTTTATTGGCAAAAAGATATTTTCAGGGGATAATTTGACAAGATGATAATATTACGGGGTAACATTAAAATGAAAATATGAAGGGCAAGTTGATAAATAAAGCGTAGTTTAGGGGCATAAGAAATTAAGCCTAAAAAGTAATGTGGGAATTTCATTCCAATTCACATTGCTTGAGGTAAACATATTTGCACATATTTTAATTGAAAGTGTCCTCGAGAGCACATCTCATTGGACATCGAATTAGCCGCTGCGGTGCGCTGATAACGTCGGCGTGGGTTCAATCTTTGGCCGGTAAGTAGCAGTAATTGTTGTTCTTTAGAATCGAGTCGTGCACATGCTTGACCAGCTCGAATGTCGTCGCCCCACGAGGTTAGAATGGTCTCGAATCACGGATGCGAGTCACGGTAGATGGACGACTCAAATTTAAAGACATATGTCTTGAAACAACTCAATAAAATAATACTGTAGGAAAAAAACACTTTTAAAAAAAAGTCCATAAATGATTATTCTAACACATAATAGCAACATGACATACAACATAACTCCGAGTACAAAAGTATCAACATACAACGGCAAAAGATCCCGAGAATACTTGACTATACGAGACAACAAACTGCAATCGACAAAATAAAAGAGGCTATGAGGATCAACTGCCACACACCATTTAACTAGCTCTAAAACTGAGCTTTGAAACAACCAGGAGGCAAGGCAGGCTACTGTCGACCCTAGCAGTAATTACCGCCCATAGCGAATAGGGTGTAAGCTATGAGAACTTAGTGAATATATATCTCAAGAATAGAAATTCTTCTCCAATTCATAATAGTGTACCAAAGTAGACAGTATTGCATCTGAAGTAAGTGAGTACATGTATTATTCAACTTAAGATCTTAATATGCGGTCATTAGTAATTTCATTCTCGTTTATTATATTCGTAAATTATTTTAAACGGAAACATTCCAAGATGATGGCAATCAGCAATAACATACATTATGTTTCAAGAAAGACTGCGATAACACGCAGCAATCACTGGAGTCTTACTGCATCAGCTATGGCGGCGGCAGCCGCGCTTCAGCCATTCCTTGACTTCGGCAACACAATCAAGCTGAACAACACGACGACTCACTTGACTCTATCAACTCAACAACTCTATCAACTCAACCTTCGACAACTCGGCTTAACTCAAAAGGCTTCGATACAACTCGTACAGTGGGTTCTGCAACTAATAAACATAATCAATACCGACTCTTTGAGGAGAAACTTGCCCGTCGACATAAGCAAAATCTGCGAATAAATGGCAGTGCGAAGAAAAATACCCGGACAATACAACTCAACAAACAAACGTCAACTGTATACAATTCTTCCTGTCACATTTCAGCGTCGCTTTCAAAGCACCTGCCTCGACTCCGCCAAGACCACGGACACGGCTAATGACTCGACCCCTTGGCAATATTCAACATATAATTTAACAGATCACATATACACATACACGTATCCGTAATCAAATAGTTAATCAACACCGGTGAGATAGATGATACTCACCATTAGCTATATAAAAACCCCGTTAATCATGACAACGGACCTTTCACGTCAACGCCTAAACAAACATTAGAAAATTACTAATTATTACTTATAATATACAACTAGTAATATAAAATTCTACTTATATATTTAATCTCATTATTTATACTCCCAAAATAACCTTGACTTCCATCCTTAACCTTATTCCAACTTAAGTTATAACTTTCCATTTTAATAGTTGAGTTCCAATTACTAGTTTAAAGCCTAACGTTCGATATTAACAGCAATCATCAAGTATACGACAAATCTTTGTCCTCAGGCAATTAACTACTCAAACTTTACAAAACTCATTTTTATCCAAACATTCTCAATGCCTAAAATCATGACCTCGCCTCGAAACTAACTATAATAAAGTCCAAATTGTACTTATATAAAGTATTAAAACCATTTTGAAAAGAGTCAACAAAAGAAATAAACAAAAAGTCAGCATAATTCTGACATATTTCAACCCATACATCGATTATTATCACCTCTTATACGATAATCTAAGGCTTCAATGAAGATTATCATTATCGTACTCCAAAAGAAAGTCAACAATGTAAAAAATTGGCATCCGCCAAACTTCGAATATAAAATTCGAGCTTTCTTACCTTAAAGCGTAGAGATGACTCAGGAAAGCTGCCAGAAATTTTTAGAATAAAACTTTGCCAACCCAAAATGGGGGAGGGGTTAAAGCCTTCACTGGGAAAAAAAATAAGATGATCCACCTTCCATGGATGAGATGGAATGATACATGGGAGTTTGTGCAAAACTATTTCAAGTCTTACTCCCAGCATTGGTGATGGACTAGCCGTGCGAAGCACTTGGCGTATCAACATAACTCAATTGATATTTTCCTTTATTCGTTTTTTCCTTTGACGTTAGAAATACAACGTATTTTTAGAATATTGACAGAAAATACTATAATGAATATATTTGTCTATTGTTTAGGAATCATAGAAATTTTATAAAATTGGGTTTTTTTTCTAAAAGCAGACCTTGATATACCTATTCTCTTTCCTTTTAAATGGTTTTGTGCATGTAGGGGGTCCCAGGACAACATCATCATGGTTCGAAACATACACCCATGAACCTCCAAGATGTATAAAGAATGATTTAGTTTACCATTAAAGAATTGTTATGAAGCGAACCATTTGATAGAATTAGATGAGATTTTCTGCTGAAACTACTCCAAAAGCTTAATTTCCCTCTCCATTGAATTCAATTAATTAAAGAATGTGTGACTCTTTGTATAATACTGATAGTATTAATGGTGAGCCTCGGAACCACTTTAAGCACATAGCCCCAGCAGACATGGGATACTCTACCGCCTACTCTTTGCCGTATGCCTTTGAAGCCTATCCTCTTTCTTATAAATCACCAAAACAAAAGAATCTTAAAGGTTTCTATTGCAAGAAATGGGCCTCGAGGTTTCCGCCTCACATTTACTTTGGTGATAACTGTAACTTTGTCGCTTGATAGTAAAATTCTAACTTGCGTTCAAGCTTAGCTGACACATACTTAGACTCGGTCAAATTGTAATAACAGTTCAGTTAATTTCGATAATAATATTAATTAAATATTAAAAATTTACTTGAGCAGTGCATTTATAATTTAGTAATGTGCTTGAGGATAATTCAAATTAAGTTAAATAAATTCAAATGGTTTGATAACTCGATTCACTTAAAATGGGCACAAACTCTTTATTAACCCAAGACTTAAAATAAGTTATCTACTCTAAAATTAAACCTCAAACCTGACACAGAAAAAATCTTCTCGTTTCCTTTTTAGGTTCGGCGAGACCCCTTCATGTGAACAAGAAAAATTTCTCTTCCATTTCATCCTTTGTTGTATTAAGATCCTCGAGTTGATTATTAAAACTTTTCCATAATCTTTTCCCTAAATTTGAGGTATAGAGTGAGCAGGATCTTTAAAATCAGGCCTTGAGGATACCCAAGTGGTGGCGAATACATTTATTCACACGGCCAATGTGATTTTGAGGCTAGAGTATTGTTTGATTTTAGACTACGCGTTCTTTTTGTTTAGCGAGTTTATTTTTATATCGTATGTTATTGTGCCGCATATCCAGCGAGATTATGACACTGTTAGGAGGTGGGTTGTGGTTGGTTGTATTCTGAGACTGTCCTTTGCAGTGTATGGCAATTCCATTGTTATCTCCGATTTACTTCCATTTTGAGCTTTCGATTTCGATCTTATAAGATATGGATTGGTTGGGGAAAGCGTAAATTACGTATTGATTGTCATCGGAAGGAGATTACTTTGGGGTTAGGGGGGCCGGTATCCGATTCGTGGGGGCGAAGAAAGGTTTTTGCCTTCAGTTTTGTATCAACACTTAAAGTTAGGAGGTTGATCACGAAGGGTGTGTTAGGTTCTTGGGATATGTGATTGATTTGAATAGAGAAGAAGGAAGCGATTAGAGATGTGGTTGTTAGAGAGTTCGAGATGTCTTTCCTAGGGACTTACCGGGATTGCCGCAGAGGGAGATCAAATTTGCTATCAGTTGTTCGTGCAGACAATTTCTATTCCGCCGTACCGGATGGCCCCAACCGGAGTTAAATTGCGGACTTCGATTCTGAGATTTGTTGGAGAAAGGATTCATCGGACGGCGTATCTCCAAGTGAGGTGCAGTTACATTTGTGAAAAGAAGATGGATTCGATGAGGGTGTGCATTGACTATAGGCAATTGGATAAAAGTGACCATTAAAAGAATCGATACCACGCCCCGAGTGTGATTTATTTGATCGTGAAGGATGCCAAGGTGTTCTGAATTGATTTGGGATCCCAGTTATCACTGTTGAGGATCAAGGAGGATATTCGAAATCGGCTTTCGATCTCGTTATAAGGGCATTGGAAGGTTTTAGTGATGCCATTTGGGCCAGAATGCGGCACTATGGATTTAATAGACCGGGTATTCCGGAGTGATATCTGGATGAGTTTGTGGTGGTATAGATTGATGATATTATGATATATTCTAGAGGGGAGGAGGAACATGGGAGGCATTTGCGGATGTGTTGGGGGCCTTGAGGCGACACAGGTTGTATGCCAAGTTTTCTAAATGTGAGTTACAGTTGGCGAAAGTACAATTCTGAGTCGTATTTAAAGCGAAATTGTTGTGTTGATCCGCGTAAGGTGGATGCCGTGAACAATTGGGAGGTCCCAGGTATGATTGAGGTGTAGGTTTCTTGGGGTTAGCTGGTTACTACAGGAGATTCATCAAGGACTTCTCTTTGATCGCGACGCCATTGACCAGGTTGACCAGAAAAGGGGTTCCATTTATTTGGGATAGTGATTGTGAGGACTGCTTCAGGATATTAAAGGGGAAGTTGACTCTTTGCTCCGGTGTTAAGCGATACCGTCAGTTACGAGAGAACTCACGTGATTTATAGCGATGCCGCATCGGGGTTAGGTGTGTTCGTCTTGAGAATGGGAAGGTGATTGCTATCTTCCCGACAATTGAGAAATCACGAGAAGAACTATCCGACCCAGCAGTAAGGCTGGCGGCGATAGTCTTTGTGTTGAAGTGGAGACATTATACGTATGGGGTTGTGCAGTTTTCTGCAGATCATAGGTTTGAAGTCTCTCCCCAACACAGAGGATTTGAATTTGAAGCGGAGAAGTGGATGGAGTTCATCGGTGATTGTGACTATTAGTGCCGCCCAGGAAAGGCAAATGTAATGGCTGATATTTGAGTAGAAAATCAAAGATCAGAGAGAGATGAAACAAGCTGAGGAGTCGATTTCGATGTATTGCTTGATGGAGATTTTAAGCATATGATAGTTCGACCGGTGCTTGTGGATCCAATCTTTAAGTGCGTGACAGATGAAATGGGAGATTCTTGATGGGGCTCATAGCCTCTCAGCATAGTATACCTTTGAGGTTGTACGTATTGGTGGCCGGGAATGAAGAGAGAGAATCCCAAGTTCGTGGCAAGTGCTTAGTTTAATCCGACAGGTGAAGACACATATAGACATCACAGGGGTTTGTTCTTGGACTCTTCCACATTCAGTGGACATGGGAGAATATTACCATGGACTTAGTGTTTGGCTTCCTAGGGCGTTGAGCGACATGGTGGGATCTATGTGATTGTGGATAGGTTATGAAGTGTTCATTTCCCTACCTATTAGATCTACAGATGGGTCACGAGAAACTGGCGATGATCTATGTGGGATCCAGATTGTGAGGTTGCACGAGGGTTTCGGTGTATAAGTCATTTCGGACAGCAGCGAAATTCACTTCGAGGTTGGAGGTTTCAGAGCCTTTGGGGACTAGGGTGGAGTTAGGTACATCTTTTCATCCCTAGGCGGATGGGCAATCTGAGAGGGGCGATACGGGGCGTTGGAGGATGCTGCTCCGTTAGCAATGATTGCAATTTCTCCGAATTGGGATCGTAGGTTGCCCAGAAGATAGAGGTTCGGCTTTACCATAACTGACTTCCATGCTGGCATTGAGATGGCATCTTTTGAGGCATTGTATGGGCAGGGTGTCGCCTCCGGTTGTTGGAATAGAGGTAGAAGGAAGATTTGCAGTTGAGGTTGAGGTGAGAGTTTCGATAGGCGGATCGAGGTTGGATTGGCTGACATGGGGGCTTCAAAGGATAGGCTGAAGAAATATCTGATGAATCATAGAGTAGACTTGTCGTTTGAATTAAATGATAGTGTGTTTAGCGGTATCCCGTGGAAGGGTGTGATCACGATTTGGGAGAGAAAAGGGAAGTTGGAGTCTCATTATATTGGACGTTTGAGATCATGGGTGGCTCCGTGGCTTATCGGTTGTTGCCTCCAGAGGTTTGGGTAAGTTCTAATATGTTTATGTATCTGTTGAAATTATATCCTATTGAGTCGCATATTCTTAATCACCTCGGTGGAGCTTGAGGAGGACCTCACGTTTAGGAAAAACTGAAATTACGGACCCGGAAGGAGAGGTTTGAGGAATAAGGTATTGGCCTTAGTGAAAGTTAAATGGAGGAATCGCCATTGTAGAGGAGGCTGAGCTTGGGAGCGTGAGGGATGAGATGAGGAACAAGTTACCCGCAGCTTTTCGAGGAGATGTGAGTTAGTATTGCTTTTATTTTATATAGTGTTGATTTAGTGTTGCTATATATGTTCTTAGTTGTTTGGGTTGTCAAATTTAAGTCGAAATTTTATTAGGAGAATTGAATTAATAACCGTTCCGATTAATTTCGATAATAATATTAATTAATACAATTTCTTCAGGCAGAATTACATTTATAATTTAGTAGTAGTAGCCATGGATAATTCGAATTAAGTTCTATAGATTAAAGTGTTTGATAAATTGATTCAACTTAAAAAATGGAGCTGAAACTGTTATTCTAAGACTTAGGAGCTAAGTTATACACTCTCATCGGTTATCAAACACAACACCGAAAAAAAATCTTCTCATTCCTTACTGGGGTTGGAAACAAGAAAAATTTCTCTTCCATTTAAATGGCCTGACTTCTTTATTAAGATATGAGTTGATTATTAAAACTTTCCCGTCTCTTTTCCTACAAATTTGAGGTATGAAGTTAGAGTTTAGTTGATTTTAAATGTTTGACTTTGTTTTGCTTTTCTCCACGAAAATCTCTAAATATGGCCTTAGACTTGTTAGCAGATTTTCGAAAATCTTACCAAGTCTTCCACACCCCTAAATCTTCAACAAGCTTTAATTAAATCAACTCTCTAAGAGATGAGAATAATACAAATCATTACCATATATTTAGGTTGAAAATATCTCATCCAAATATATCTAGAATCTAAAAGTTTCAAATACAGGAGTAGGAGTATTTCCTATCGTCCAAGTGATGGATAGCATTCAACTAACTAAATCGTTAATTAGGTACAATCTTGAAAAGTTCTTTGGGAATCCGTCATTCACTCTTATCGTCAAATGATATTGTGACTTTTTAACTTTGCTCTTTACTTCTGCAACAAAAGGAAAGTCATTCGATCATGATATTTCTATATAGTAAACATACGGAGTATAAAGCAATGCATCTTCATGAATTAATACTTTGATGCAAAATAATCAAACCCGGCTTGGATCATGTGATCGGAATATTGATCTTTTAATAAGGACGTTGGTTCTCCTCCAGATGTGCCAGAGGCTCTTGATGAATTGTAAATCGAGAGATGTGCCCTAATAACATTTCTATAAGGAAGAAGACCAACGGCTCACGAAACCAGAAATAACCCTTGTAATATGTCAACAAAGTATTCTCTCCAGTTGATCATATAAACTTTACCATTATGCTATGCCTCGAAACATTGACATGAACTTCTTAGTGGGCTACGTAAGTGGTATATGAGAAGACAATGATTTGGAAAAACTAGGTTAATCCGTGCGAGCAAGTAACCATCGACGACATAGCGAGGAGTGGGAATTATTTTTTATTCATAAATTTTCCAATACAAATTTTTTGCTTATTTTACCCTTAGCGAGCTTGTCATAATGCATAAAATTCAATCCAGCATTTTGTATACATATTGGGTAAAAGTTTTAATGTTGTAGAATGCTCATTTAACATTCCACCGTACACACGATTTTCGTTAAATTAGCAATATAACGTCCACAGTTGGATATATAAAGCAGTGCATTAGTTTTATTCTTCAATTTTTTTCAATCAATTATTAATTAATATTAACATATAATTAGATTATTACTAATTATCAATTATTACTTATTTATATGTTATTAAATTAATTATATGTTATTAATTTATTATTCAATTTTATTCTATCAATTATTAATTAATTAATTATTATTAATTAAAGTAAAGAGCACAAACAAAATTTATCTTTGGTTGGGCCTAAGCTAACTTGAGCATTATTACCATACCTGTAGTAGTGTCAGGTATTATGCTTTCTTTCATTTACCCCAATTAGTTTAATAATTGTTAAGCATGCAAATTTATACTAGTTAGGCGATCAATATAATTTATTTATTTAAATAGTTATCATAAATAATTTCATATTTTTTATGTGCTTGAATATTGTACTTTAACCTTTATCAAAAAAAAAAATTAAAAGATCAAAATAACTATTTAAAATCCAACATTAGATATAAATATATATAAAACATTATTTATATTAACAAAATATAAAAAATAATCTTAACTTTGACATTTAAAAATTACATTCACATTTAGAAAGTTAACATGAAAATTAAGACTAGAGATCTTGAAGTACAACTTACCGAATTATGGATGAACTCATTTCCAAATTCATAAAACAAAATTAAATGTTTTTTTAAGTTGTAATTATGCTTTTTCGTATACTTTGAAATTAAAATGATTAAGTTTTTGAAGATGAAGACTTGTAGATCTTGTTAAGGTTTCATCACTTATAACCAACTTCAAATATACCATAATTAATATAAAAAATTAATTAGCCAACTACAATTGAATTTTTATCCATTTTTTTCCTAAAAATTAAAGACATATTTGGGTTATCAATCGACACACTTTCGGTGCTGCTTTCAGTTTAAGAAACCAACAAGCAGAACACATATTCGTTGTCTATTTAAGCATAGACAATGCATATTGGATTAGAAAGCAAATATAGATAGGACACATGGATAATTCGTTTGAGCACACGTTATTGTCTAGTTGGGCGTTATTTTCTATTTTCATGTTTGACATAAATAAGCAATATAATTTATTTATTTAAATAGTTATCATAAGTAATTTCATATTCTAATACTAACTTGAACATTATTAACTTTAACGTTTAACAAAAAAAATTAAAAAACATCAAAATAACTATTTAAAATCCAAAAATGAGATATAAAGAATATATATAGAACAATGACTATATTAACAAAAAATATAAAAAAAAAACCTTAACTTTGACATTAAAAAATTATATTCACATTCTTATAGTTGACATGAAAATTAAGACTAAGTCTAAAATTACAACCTTCAATTATTGTCGAATGAAGTCATTTCAAATTGTGAAACAAAATTAGAAATTACTTTTTTGAAGTATAGTATACTTTTCTTATACTTTGAAATTAAAAATGATTAAGGTTTTTTGAAGATGAAAACTTGTAGATCTTTTTAAAGTTTCATCACACTTATCAAGTTTCGATTTTTGATGATTAACTTTTTCAATTTTGAATTTATATATTTTGAATGGAAAATATATCAAAACGGTAATATTTTCAACCTACTATACTATTTTCATTTGTTAAAATTGTTTTTTGATATTGAGGAATTAATATTACAATTTCTAAGTACATGAGAATAATACACATAAAAATTAGAAATTATGTTACCACATTATTATTAGTCTCATTAAGTATATATTATATATCACTTTGTCTGCGTTGTGTATGTGCATTAACATCATACACATTATAGCGTATAAATGTAAGGAAATATTAAATGAACTCGCTATAAAAATTGTAAAAATTGTACTTAGCATTATTGTTGCGTATCTTGGATTGAATTTTAAGCTATGCATTGCGTCACGTTCACTAAAGAGGTAAAATAGGCGAGAAAGTTTGTGGCTAACAAATTTAATTTGGAAAAATATACATGCTGAGTCTCTTTTTTCTTTATAGTCGGAACAAAAAACGTACTAATTATTTTAATAAAGAATTTCTAAAAGTCAAAATATAAGATGAAGGAGGACTATATCTAAGTTTAATTACTACATATGTTTAGGAAACTATTTCTCATATCTCTTTCAAATTAGGCGCACCCTAAAGGCTTAAAGTGAAGGAAATAAAACTTATTTCACTAAGCAACTACTACAAGATGTACAACAATGTTAAAATTTAAACTAAACTAAGTATTACAAGACTTGAATCACAAATGAATGTTTTCCTAAATATAATACTTTGTCTATACACAAAGGTTGTATTGGTGGATAAGACAATGCTAAAGATGTATAAAAATAGAATGAGGATATTTTAATATGAGTTTTAAAGAGAGTAAAAATGAAATGAAATTTCTCAGATTTTCTAAGTATTGAAAATAACTCTTAAACTCTCTTTTTAATTGCACAAAACCTCTTGACTGTGTGATAGTTGCATCACTTGGATGCATTGTCACACCCATAAATACGAGTTGTCATCATAGAAATTAGAAAATATCCACATAAACTTTGTTTAAGTTACAATCCTTCAAGAGACATGCATATCACTTTTTCATATTTTCAACGCATTCCAAGTCCATGCTTCATTTTAGATTCTCCTTTGGACTCCGAAGCTTGTGATTAATAAGCAGGGACTTAAGTCCACTTGAGGTCCCTTCGGCGCCGAGAGAGGGACTTGAAACGAGACTTAAGTCCCCAATTTTCAGCAATGTGCTATTCTTTCATTTTTTACTTCATCACATATCAATTATCTCAATATAACATAACTTTTTCTAACATAAAGTGCGTTAATGTTAAAGTAGACTTGCAAAAATTCTAAATGTCATAATTTCAGTGATAGGTGATAGGGTCGCAAGAATTCTGAAGAACTAAAGATCATTGTTTAACACTCATTTGGTGAAAAAGTTATATGGGATAGAGAGATTCAATTTGATGGGAAGATCTTTTCAATAGAAATAATAAAAAAAAACTTGTTTAGTTTGATTTGCAGTAATTAAAATTAATAAATTTTACAGTTTTAATTGACACATGTAATTTTTATTTTAATAAAAATTGTTATTGTAATAGTAAAATACATTAAAAGTATTATTATTTGATATATATGTTTCACCAAAATTATTTTAGTTCTTACTTTATATAACTAATTGTTTATAGTGTAAGAAAAGATTTATATCAAAGAGAAAATGTAATCATATATTTTATTAATAAAATAATAGGGAAGTTTGGTTTATCTTGAAATAATATGAACCTAAAATCCAAAAATAATGAAATTGTGAATGAACTCAATTCCACATTAGAAGATACAGCTTAATTAATAAGATGTTGATTTACTTCCTATATTTTTAATTAATTTTAAATAGAAATCATGAACTATTAACATTTTATCAAGCTAGCTTGTTAATAATATCACATATAACCCTAAATGTGTTAGGACTTAAGACTCAAAATAATTCCCCCAACCAACTGACAATGATGAGATAAATAAAATGCATAGAGTAAAGTACATAATTCTTTTTTTAAGTTCGCTTTGATATGAGATTCTACGTTATAGTTCCTCCATTAACATAGGTGGAGGTATGTTAGAACAAAAGTAGGCCTTGGTCAGGCTTGATTTTTTTGAAATGTCACATATTTTATTAAAATTTTATAAATCTACATTTTGACTCACCCTCATTTCAAAACTTAAATTTTCTGTTATATATATGAATACTTTCATAATAAGTTTTAACTGGTACTAATGATTTGGTCGGTTTCATTGATGATGGAATAGGATCGCCATCTTCAGTTGAGAACTTTGATACGCTGTGGTCCAAATGAGAGTTCTACAAACAGGACCGGTTGTCCAACCGAAAACATTAAATGATGAGTCGGTAATGGATCGAAGAGTTTAGATTGAGAAAAGAGAGTTTGCTTGGGTATCAAAGTGAACTTGCCAGTTTGACCTCTAGATTTACCTTTTATAGTCTATTTGGACGTTATTTAATTAGGAGCCTTGATGACCCTTTTATTGCCGATTAATGATTTTGTGGCTCATTAAGGGGATCGAGTAATTATGATCTTAATTGCCACCTTAATTGAGCAAACGAGCCGTTGGTCTCAGCAATTCTTTACTCCCACTACCGAAATTTGGGCAATTTCGACCCATTTAACACAGGCTTTCGCATCACGGCCCGCTCGTATGGTCCGTGTTCATTTATTCGATGCTTTGCACTGCTTGTCACGATCCATTTTGGAGGGTCAATCTTGTTGGGCGGTTCTGAGATCATCAGATTTTATTTATGAGTTATCATTTGCCCAGGACCCGCAAATTTTTATGGGTTGGATCCACGAATATGGGGGGGTCTCTTCAACACACGCGCAGCAACCCACCGATACCTTCGTACTTGTGAGGGGCGTTTGCCTTCGAGCTTACGTCGTTTTGTCTTTTCTTATCCTTGCATTATTGCGACTTTTTAAGGTTGCCGCTTCCTCTCACTTTATTATAGTAAGCCGCTTTTGGATTTGAAAGGTTCATGTTGTCTATAAATTGGGAAGATCATACACAAGCCTCCCCTCATTTCATACTTGCAATTTCTTCTTCGTCTTCCTCAAGGCTCTACGGTATTCATAAAAACTTCTTTTTCCCCACATGGCACGTACCAAAGAGCGCTAGAGGGCGTCATCCTATGAAGAAGGCGAAGTCCTCGGGGGGTAAGTGGCCTCCCAATGCTTCTTCTCATTCCTTCTCCTTCCGATCCGTTGTAGGTCTTACATGCATCCAGACTACCCCGGGAAAAGACCACACATGGCTCTACCGCCACTCTGGAGCGAGGATCATGTAGAAGGATAGCCGGGTTTTGGCCCTCAGGCGCCCCACGAGGCTTATTGATTGTGGTTACAGGTACTTCCTCACCTCCGGTTTAGTTCCACCTTCTTTAACTTTTCTTTATTTGATGGCGCTGACTCCCCATTGTTTCTTTTCAATTTTGTCTTTTTTCCTCTTAGGCTTTAAGCGATGGTCACACTACCATATGCAGTAAACCTTGAACTGAAGAACTAGCCGAGGGCGTCTCAAAGTGGAGGCGTTGGAGCAAGAGATACAGGGTCTTCGTCCCAGTGCTTAACCGCTACAGGATGTTCTTCTGAATCAGGATTTGAAAGGCCCAGGGCAAAGAGGCGTTGTTGACCGAGCAGCTTTCTATACAGTGCAGCGTAAACTACCTCCCAAGACAACCTTCGAGATGCCACTACATTATTGTTCTTTATGCTTGTCACGACTTAGATTGCGAACTTCAGGGCAAGTCAAACACTCCCGACTTTATTTGAGGAGTATAGGCGGCGGTACCAGTGTGGTGGTGGACAACACCATATTACCCGCTTCCCCGCTTCGATGAATCCTGTTATAGGGGTGGTTTTATGTCATGTACTCTCCCTCTTTGGGGTTTTGATAATATATTTTTCTACTTTTACCGTCCTTCGTCTTTATTGCACATCTTTTGTTGCTTTTGCGCTTTAGTTCTATTCTTTGTCATTTGGTATTTACTCCTCCCATGTTGGCCGGGCTCACCTCCGGACCTTTTTAATTCGGGGGAGGATCTTGGCAGCTTCTGGCTGAGGGTCCTACCTTAAAAGATTTTGTGTCCACTGCTTATTCCAGGTGCGGATCTCCTGCATTGCTCTTATGCATGGGGGATGAACACTTTCCTTGATAGGGGTGGTGTACATGGAACATCTCCTTTACCAGACCTCCTCCTTGTCATTAAAGGGATTTGATTCTCACAACGATCGGGTGGTAGCATATGCTGAAATCATTTAGATTAATTTACATCAATTGATACTCTACCCATATAGAACTTTTTGAATATTCAAGATTGAATCAAATATTTTATTCATAATAAAGAGAATACAAAAACGATTTTACATATAGTATTTCCTCAAGTGGCATACGTTCCATGATCGTGGCACTTAGCGTCCTTCAAAGGTTTCCAATTCATGCGTGGTGACGCAGCTCGAGGAAAATATGGAGGCCTGGGAGGACCTCCCGGCTTTTGGAGTTTCCGTGACGGATACACAATGGTACTTTAAGGGCAGAGATCTCCCACCGGGAGGTGTGTAGCCCGGACAATCTTGTTGTAGTGGCTGACTGTCTTTGCCTTTGTATCGGGCCATCCTATTAACAGCGGCCCGATTCTCCCTCAACCAGTCCAGGTTGAGCCATGACCCTATTTCGTTATCATTTCGTCATAATATGACACTCGAGCAGTCTCTAAGTGAATCTCCAGCAGCTTAGCAGGGGCATCGGATCATACACCGGTGAGAGGGTGCTACGATGCGATTGGATAGTGCGGAAGGACCATGAGTACCGTTAGAGGCTTACGGTCCCGACAGCACTCCCTCTTGGAACGACTTTGGCAGCGCCAGAAATTACCGGGTTCATGGCTTCCACTACCCATTGCTTGGGATATGACACGGAGGCTATCCGGTGTTATATATCGGCTCTAAGCCGCAGATCTTGATCCCCGAGGCGTGAAGCTGCGTTCCATTATTAGTGACGATGGCAGGGATACCCCCAGGCCGGGTGAAGATGCCTCGAGGCTGGTACACGTACTTGATCTTGCCCGATGTTGGTTTATCCTACCCACTTAGTGAAGTAGTCTACATACAATAGAATACCCTCTTTGCCTCGAGGTGCCGGGAGGTCCCCTACTACTCATCGATGCCCAGCATTAGAAGGCACTAGACAAAGTATGCTAACCATCTCATGTGGAGGCGGATGAGGGATGCTGGTGTTGGTGATTCTATTGTATAAATAATATTCTAAAATACTATGGATACGAATTCCATGATCACTACTAGTTGCATAAATAATAATTAAAGAGACAGAAATATGTACCGTTCTTTAGGAATAATTAGAGTAGCAGTGGAATAATATGATGGAAGTCCACCGAGGCATCAGCATGTCGTCAAATTGTCATGTGAGCGAACAGTCCTTCCGAGAGTTTATTAGAACTCCTTTAAAATATTAAAGCTGTAGAAGAGGTTGGGCAAAAGATCGAAGGTTTTTTTACCTCTTGATCGACTAAAGAGGAGAAATTTTGCCTTTATTTTATTTCTCAATGAATACCAAAAGTGAATGAGCAATTTTTTATCTCCAAAAAGTGGCATTTATATAGGTATCAAAATTCCTACTTTTTAGGCCACTCGAAAAGAGTCATAAAAACTCTTCCACGCTACTCTCCTCATCTTGGTCGGGAACTTAGACGGGGTTCAGAACCTTCCCTGCTTGTCTACAAAATCAAAGCCATCTGTGTGGAGAAGAGGAGCATTTGTAACCTCCTCCTTATCCCTATTTTGTCGAACAAGGGGTGAGTTCAACTGAGTGGAATTTTATATGATATTGTGCTAATTCTATTTTTAAACTCCGAGGAAGTTATAATTAAATTATGACTTCGATTTAGATTTATGTGGGTGGCTTACAAACCGTTAACAAAAGCCATATACTAATAAATGTTAACCGAACATTATTTGATATTATATTAATTATGAGTATACCTAGTAATCGTCATAATCCTAGTGTCACATCGAGTATCTATCACGAACATTACCATATAATCGAGCGTATCATGAACTTAAACTTAAATAGAGTTAATGTCGGTTGTACAATCAAATTGTTCAACGGGCATTATTCAAATATCTCATATTTCTAGCAATTTGGCATTCCTCGGCATGAGTCGCTTTTCTCGTACATGATCACAGGCATCCTTGGCTGAGATGGAAAAAATATTCCGATCATGAGATCTTATGCGAGGGCTTTTCCCCACGATTGATGTAGTTTCCTTGCGTGCCCAGTACATCTCTTACGACCATGCATTGACCCGCCACTGGTGAGAAACTTGACACTAGGCCCTAGAAGGTCATTTGGTAGAGACTTCATCCACCAAGGTATACCGTAGTTTAGCCACCGGGGGATGCTTGGGGAGGATGGGTTCTTGGGGCATCCAGCGATAACTTTATACATGGTTTAGGCAGTCCCCCCCGCCCATCCGGGACATTATCCATCGCTTCCTTGTCAAAAGGCTTCTTAGCCACCCATTCTATCGGGGGTGGAATCGGGAAGTGTCCCATACTTTGCATTAGACGGTTGAAATAGTCATCCGCTTTCACGATTCTAGAGCATGCTCCATGTGGCAGGTGAAAGAATGCAGCCAATTTCGGACCCTCCATGAGATATCCCTCTGACCCTTTCCTTTGCTTCATCAATTTTAAAATTGCCGCTTCACTTATGGCTCACGCAACTAAGAATCAAAATCACATATGAATGTGCTGCATAGAAAGAATTTGCTAATGAAAGACCAGCGAGTGCTTACATTACTACGACCTCGTTGTTCATGGTTGTGGCCAGTCTCAAGGCGTACTCAATTTTGCTTGACCCTTGGGGGACCACGATAGGATTCACCTTTTGAACGCGAGTTTATTTCGCGTCTACTATAACAACGGACCTACGCTCAGCGGCTTTCTACCAGGTTGATTAACCGGGTATACGTAAATGGCCATTAGGTACATTCAACCATGAAGTCTGCGAGCGATCTTTTATACTCTTCCTTGACACCAGCAGTCAAATTGCCGGTACATAGCCGAGCGACTATCGATCCGGGCGGCAAAACTATCGATATCATGCGCCGGGCGTTGATGTGTGGCTTCCACGATATGCCTCAAAGTATGGTTTTGAGTTTCACAGTGAAGATTTCTTGTCAGCCCACTTTATGACCCGGTTGGCGTAGTACGTAGCCTGCGGACGCCTCACTTCCGGATAAGAATATTTCTTTGGTCTTGACTTTCTGAAACACATGAGTAAGATACAGGTATCCCCATACACGGCCATTACCCGGCGGTGAGGAGATTGTAGAAATCGCCTTCAGCTTGAAGGCTTCGCGCTCAGTCCATTTCAAAATCTCACTTCTTAATGGCTATGAAGAAGAGGCGGACTTCTATCAGTCTGCGGGATACTAGACAGTGCTTGTTGGCTGAATATGTAGCCAGGAACTTTTCAAAGACACTCCAAGGGCACACTTTTAAGGTTAAGCCAAATCTTATACTTTGAAGTAAGTTAAAATTTCTCCCGGAAGTTGGCTGCATGATCCGCCGCCTCCCGACTCTTATTGAGTATGTAAATCGCGTAGATCTGTGTTCCGGCCAATGCGAATTGGAGAACACCTTGTTCACCTTCCTGTATACTGGCCCATACGTTCTTCAAGCGAAGGCCATGACCTTCAACTGATAGATGCCACTCAGAGATTCTAAACATAGTTTCTCGCGTCTTCCTCTGCCATGAATATATGGTGATAGCCCCGGAAGGCATCCAGGAAATCCACCACATTGTATCCGGCACTTGAGTCCACCACCCTATCAATGTTAGGCAGAGGGTAACAATCGCCAGGCGGACCTTGTTGATCTTGGGGGTATGTGGATCAACTTTCTGGTTGGTGAACTAACGCCTCGGTCACTTAGGCATCTTTTTGGCTCCGTGCAAAGATATCCAGGTACTCATGAGGACTCGAGATAGGCATGGCCTGGTGCTGCACCCCCCCGGCTTATAGTTCTAATCTTGAAGACCTTAGCGGATCCTCTCGCCGAGCGGGATATGTCTCATCGTGGCTGCCCGCCTTGCAGGGCACTTACAGGGACCTCGAGTGCGCCACATTACGATCCCCAAGCCTTCCGGTCCCGGGATGGTGCCCTCACTCCTTGTGCAGCTTTATACGCTTGGAAGCGGTCTTATCCAGCACCTTCTTTGGCTACTGTATCTCTTGTCCCATTGCACATTTGGGCTTCATGCTTTAGGTGTATAAAGGACACTTGTTTGCCTCAAGCCCCAATGACAGCCCCGGGCCGGCCGATAATTCCATTATAAGCTCCATTCGCCATGTCCACAATATTGAATTCTACCATCTTAGCTTTCTTCACGGATGTTTACCCACGTTAACAGTAAATTCCCTTGTTGAGGGGACTTCAGCTAAATAGATACGTGAACCCCTACCAATAGAGTGTGACCGGCCTGATCTACCGGCTCATTTAACTTGAGATTTGCATCCAGAAACAGGATATCTACCAGCATCCGCCCCACTTCATGAGGGAACTCTATCCCCTCGAAGTCCTTCACAGAGAAAGATAAGCCCAGCTGTTGCTCCTGCGGTTACATAAAAGTCACTCTTGGCATACGCCCGTCTAACGCTCCCAAAATCTCCTCCTCCGCTCCTGCCCCTGGAGATAACGTTGACCCACTCCCGGTAATACTGGGCGGCCATCCAGGATCTCATTTTTGTCCACGAGGCACATTCATCTTTGAATTATAACTTTGTGGACATAATCAACTTCCATGTCACCATTTGGATAGCTTCTCTATCTCGTCTTCCAAGTGTGGCGTCGTCGGTATCGTGCCCATTGATGGATTGTAGTGCTAGTAAAATTATATCCCCTCTTGTTTGTGGGGTCTTACGCCGGGTGGCGTATGACCCTTATCACCATCTGATTTTCGGAGGAGGGGCCCAAATTCAATCTTTCCCTAGTTTACCTTACATCGGCACCGCCGGATCCCCAGGCTGGCACCTGATAAATCAGCCAGTAGATAGGCCTATTGAGGCCGGATCTGTCAAAGCACTCCGCCTCTTGGGCTCGGGGCTTTGGCCCCGATTATCCTCCACCAGTCATTTCAGCGCCCACTTCTAAATACTTTTCGTCTCCATCCGGATGTACTTGTAGGCCCATTTCGTTGACCTCACTCCCGAGTCCTAGAAGCTCTTGAAAGCGACTCCTTGAACTTGCTCAACCGCAAGCCTTCCATAGAACAATCACGTGATCTTACGATTGTACAGGTATCAAATTAAACTCAAATGCGAAACCGCTCACGAAAGGGCGTGATTGATTCTGTCTCATTTGATGGTCATCAGAGTGCTCATCCTTATTTGCGGACCATTTCCCGTATAGGTTCGGGTAAACCCATTCTTAAGCTCCTGAAAAGGATGTGATGTGCCCTTCCGGTATTTGGTTGAACCATTTTAACGCCCGGGCCGACTGGACTTGATAGAAGGCCTGCGGTACACTATTTGTCAATTTTGGTGAAAAGACATCCCCAGGAATTGGCTTAGCAATGTACTCTAGGTCCGTCTTTCCGTGAATTGGGTAAACACGGGGAGTTTATTCTGCTACCATATTTGCGCTCTCGAATATCGGGTGGCAAAGGGCCGGACAGTTGGTTGATTATTCCCCGTCTGCTTTGTCGGATACTCTTTTGCCAAGGGCATCCACACTGCCGCTGCAAAGCTATCATTGCATCCGTGAGGGAGTGTTGGGGTTATGAACTCTCGCCATTGCGTCATGGCGAATTCTTTATACTCTTGGGATAATTTTCCACTCACACCGAGGGAGTACAGGTATAAGTCTCCTCCCCGTCCTCTAGGCGGATGAGAGAAATAGTTCCACGAGGTTTCTCCTCACCGACTAGAATTAAACCACGGAGTTCTTTGCATTACGCTAGTTATGATGGTCCCCATTAAGCCATGTAACCACATAGGTCTCGGTGGGTGTGATTTTCCCTTTCCAGGCATGGTTCCTCAGGACTCAAGTTGATTGGAGTGCTTGAGTGTTGGTAGAGGCGTCCTCACTCAACGGGCGATCGACCGGGTTGTTGAGTTGAGTCCATCACTCCCAGGAGAGGCGGTTATCATTACTCATTAGTTTCCATTGATAATAGTGAGAATGAGTGGGTGGTGACTTCTGTAATCTGAGTCTCCAGTATAGTGCATAATGATGATACAGTCGGTTTTGGTGATGAGGCTGAATCACAAATCTTACTTGTAATTACCCGTTCCGTGCTAATATTGTTGTAATAGTATACTGGTAACCGGTGGACTATTTCGGCGAGAAATCAAAAATTTCGAAGTTGAATAGTTGAAAATCGGTGAGTTGGTAGTATATTTGATTATTTAGAATTATAAAGTTGTAGTCGAATGGTAATGATATTAGTTGGGTGGTAATATAATTTGATGGTAGAAATGTTAATGTTTGGAAGTTAGTTGTCGAGATAAGTTAAACCGAGAGATATCGATTGAATTAAACGATCGGGTTTTCACTACATAAAATAATTTTGTCCATTCATACAAACAAACAAGACGAAAACCAAATCCCGTCTCCTTGCAAACCCCAAACCATGAGTCCACTCACTCCCCTTGGATTTTGCTTTTGATTTCTTCCTCATCTTACTTGAGTTTTGGCTTTAAAATTCTTGGAAGCTTATACCGTCATCCTCTTTGATTTGAGGTAAGAAAGTTGTAATCTTTTGAGTGTTCAGCAGCGAGTTATGAGAGAATGTTGACTTTTTGCGATTTGGTTGACCTTGAGTTTGATGTTTAAATGGTATAATTATCATCTAAAACTTAGATTATGGTATAGGAAGTGATAACACTCGATTTTTGGAGTTGAAATGTGTTGAGATGGATAGTTGACTTTCGTTGACTTTTTGTAAAAGTTGAATATTATTGAATCTAATTACATGGGTGTATAATTGATGTTTTAAACAAGGTGTATAAGTCTCTAATCGTTCAAATACTAAGAGATGAGGAAGTTATGGACCCTTTGACTTTCGTTGACTTTTTGAAGAAAAATGTAAATTTGTAAAAGTGACTTGTTGGAAGTTAATATAGTTGTTTTGGAGTATAAGTGGTGATTTTGGTGTTGATTGGATGAGAGTATGTTGAGGTAGGATTTTGTAAAGTTGATTAATATTTGAGTTTTGATTAAGTTGTTAGAAATAGATTAATTAGTTGGGGAATTGATTGTTTGATTGATAAGATATTGTTTAAAGTGTTGGTATTGGGGTAGGAAAGGGGCCGAGAATGTTTATTATTAGGGTAGTCCGGATTTTGTCGTTTATTGAGTCGTTTTAAACACTTGGCGTGAGAAGTAATATTTCCACCTAGAGTTGTTAAGTTGATAATTAAATAGTTCATGATTGAAATAAAAACTAAAGAGTTAATAATGGGAGTTATAATAATTATATTTTTTGTTTGATTAGGCGAAATGTGGGAAAACTTGCTTGGATCGATTAGGCGGGGCGTTTCTTGTGCTAACGAGGTGAGTACAAATCTCCGTGAGTTTATCTATCGCTTGTATATGTATATTGTGTTGATTGCGTGCCTTGGCTTAGGGTTGTATTTTCATCTTGTAATTTATGATTTTGGTGTTGTGCGCTTATACTACGGTATAAGTGAGAGTTGTTGATGTATCTTTGAGTTGTATTATCCGGTGTTGCCTTATACACCGGTATAAGTGCGATATTACTTAAATTACCCTCGTTCTGATTCGGTGATAGCTTATGTCGACGGGCATAAGTTTCTCCCTGCAGGTTGAGGTTGATTATATGCGCATTAGTTGTAGAAATCCGGATATGAGTCGATATGAGTTGTTATGAGTTGATATGAGTTGTTATGAGTTGATATGAGTTGGTTGAGTTAATTTGTGTTGATCACGGTTGACACCGTTGCTTGAGTCGATTGAGTTGTTGAGGTTGATAAGTCGTTGAGTCGATTAGTGGTTTAGTTGTAGTATTGAATTGGTTTATGTTGTTGAGGTTGTGGAGTTGGGTCTATTTGGTTTGTGTTACCACGTTGTTTAAATTTTCTATGGTGTTTTGTGATATGTTTATGACTCATTTTATTGGTTATGGATATGATGTTGATTATACTGAATGTTGCCTTGATGAAATTATATGGAATTACATTTGGGTTAATCATTAATAGTATTATTTGGTTCTCTTTGTGGATCCTAGGTTGATAATGTCGTTATACCTCCTAAATGTTAAAATTGGAGTTAGTTAAGCTGTTGAGATAACTTTTGAATGAGAATAGTAGATTCTGACATTTTAAACCGAGGAGTTCGTACTAGTTATCGATGATGTTGATGATATTTTATAAATGGTGGAAATTTGAATTCAAATGTGTTAGTAGATAAGTTATGATCTAACCACGACGTTGATACCATTGGGGGAATAAGTTCCGTATACTAATTGAAGAATATGGTGAGATAATTTTGTACATAAGTTTACCTTGATTCAAGACATAAGTTGCTAAGTTGTATTAAGATAATGAAAACGATGTCTGGGGAGGTGTATACACATATTTGGGAGAAGTAACACTCTAAGGTGAATTAATGATAATAGTTGAGTCATGTGGAGTTAAAATACGGTTGGGGAGTTTGCTATATACTTAAAGATAACAAATAGAGAGATAATTTGTGATTAAAGGTGTAGTGTGAGAGTAAGTTGTTGATGGTGTGGGTTGTGGTGGTTAGTTGGAGAGAAGCCATTAGGGAAAGGATTTGTCTTGTCGAGGTAACATATAAAATATAACTTTTGAGGTGTATAGTATTTAAATAGGTAAGAGATTTGAATTATCCTTGTTTGTATAGTGGTGGGTTAACTTTTGTGATGTTGTATTAGAAATTTCCGGCCCATTAGGCGACTCTATGGGCGGACATTTTTATATGTCTAGGTTGTTCTTGGGATGACCCGAGATGCATTGGCGAGTAGGCGTATGCAGCGTGGAGGTGGCGATGGTGTTTGGAAGACCCCGACAATCATCTTTTATCTTTCTTTGGAGTTTTGTTGTACTTAATAATTGTGTTGTCTCGAGTTGTAAGCCGTTTGTTTGATGTTGTATTTGTATTATTATTTTTAGTTGTTGTGGTGTTGGTTAGTTCACTCGATGGACGAGTTGTATTATTTTATTATCATGTTAAATGAAGTCATTTTATGTTTATCATAGAGTAAATTGACTCGATTATTCGAGGTTGATGGCAGTCTGGCATCGAGGGGGCCACTTTTGAGGCGAGGTCGTTACATCTTCCAAGTTGAGCTTGATATGCCTTAGTACAGGTAGAGTTCCTACAAAACAAGAACCGGTTGTCCGGCCGGAAGCGCTCAGTGATCAAATCATTAAGGGCCAGAAAGAGTTTTAGTTTAGAAAGAGAGTTTGGGTATCAAAGAAGTGAACTTACTTGATTTGGCCTACAAGTTTCTGGCACATGATATATTTGGACGTTACTTTGGCGAAACTTGATGACCCTTTATTAGCTATTAGCCAATTTTTGTGGCTTATTGGGGTTCGAGTAATTATGAACTTAATTGCCACCTTAATTGAGCGAACAGCGTTAGTCTACAATGGCTCTTCTCATATCGAGTTAGACATTCAGCCCGTTTAACGTAGAACTTGCGTCACCGGCGCATTCGTGCGGTCAATGTTCATTTATTCGGTACCTTGCCTCTTGTCTTGATCCATTTTGGAGGAGACTGATCTTGTTGGACGATCCACAGATCCGTCTATTTATTTATGGGATTATGTTACTATTTGAGGCTTGAGTCATTTCGAATGCACAAATGTTGGTTTTGGTATATGGATTTGGCGATATCCGACCCATAGGTTACAGCTCATTGAAGGAACTTGTTGATTATACGTAAAACAATATCTTATATCTGACATTCGAGCTACCAAACTATTGTTTCCTGCCACAAATAGTTTCCTCCGGAGAATTAGAAACTATTAGATTATGGGAGGAGTTGATTGATCATGTTTCTGTTATTGTTTTCGAGTCAAGGAAAAATGAAAGAAGGGTTTGTCCCTACTTCATATTTGAAGGATGAGAGAAGAGCAAATTGTATGTTTGTTTCCTTGGCCATCTATTAGGCGTTTTGCAATGTTTTCATTTTCATGATGTAACAAACTTGATCTATTATTGTATCTCCTTCTCATTGTGCTTAACCTCGATTAAGTTCGATATTTATTTGATAATATAGACCGTTACTTATTAATTTTTTTTTTTTTAAAAACCTCAGGCCACAAGAAGGAGGCGACTGGGAGTGGAGTAAATAATTTGTATTATGGTAGAGCAAAGTGCGAAATTACGTATACATCAGAGCTGTTCCAACACTAAAATACTTGAATAAACTACAAAATCCTTATCAACAAAATGTAAACTATTGCCATTGTGCTCTAACAACTCTTTGGTGTATGACCAGGTCCACTTGATATGGTCATTAAAAAATTATCCCCCTTCTTTCTTTTGAATATGTAAATAAAAAAAAAATAAGGGTAAACATTGATTCTTTAGGAAGAATCAGAGTTACCCACAAGTTTGAAAACAGATGCAGAGTTGTAGTAATACCATAATTGATTTTTGGGTTTGAATTGAGGAGACATGTTCCAGATCACCCAACAACAGTTTCAACTGTTTTCTTTTACCAAAAATCAAGGGTACTTGTTATAATTATAGTTATTATTACAATTTTTACACTTGGTCTAACTTTACTTTTGTTTTACTCTTGCTTCTCTGTTGTGGGGTATGTGTGGTGGGGGTGGGGTGGGGTAGGAACTTTATGCTTGAAAGTTTATTGTGTATACTGTTATGCTTTGTATACTTGTGCTTTACTTAGTGGTTACCAGTCTTACCACTTTTGCTTTGTGGAAAAGGTGGTACTTTTTTAACAAGTACTAAGATATCTAGTTGTGCTTTTGTGGTTATCTTCAATTATGTATGTTGGAATGGTAATAGTGATGCAAGTGTCGGTAATAATATGAGAGTATCAGTTTTGGGTAAGGGTATGAAATTTGATATCTTCATTTATGTTTTATTTATTTATTTGTTTAAAGTTATCTTGGGATTAAAGGTTCTTCTTTGCATGTTTTCTGGTGCATTTTGTTATTAGTATGATTCTTGGTTGGCTAAAGTTATTGTTTTTTATGAATGGAAAGGATTTTTTCAGATCAGATGCAAATTGCAATTTTGACTTTTTCTTATATAGGATTTATCTAGTTAAACATGAACCATTTACGTTTTTTTTTTTGTCCCGAATGTGATCTTATTTGCTCGGATTCAGTTATGCATAATCTGATTCTTTTCTAATTTGTTCTTGTGGAAGGAAGTGCATACTTCATGTAGTGAGCTCACGCTTCGTAATCTTCTTTAGATTTCATGTACTATCTACACTTTGATCATATTTCAACCCAAAAAAATATGTTTGATGATTATTGTTGTTATTGTTGGGGGTTCATCTGATTTCACATCCTCATTGTTGATAGTGATTCTTAAGTGTTTTTTGGTTTATTTAATTATTTTCTTACAAAAAAAAGGAGCTTAAGTATCTTTATCTAAATTATTCACTTGAATTTTGAAGAAAAGAAAACATGAAGTATTACAAGTATTATATGAGAATGGGTGCATGCCACAATCTCCTTTATATGTCTCGCAATATTTGTTTTTCTTTGTAAGTTGGGAAAGAAGTTACATCAATCTTAGTAAAGGTGGACTGAAGTATTAGAATGCATTTTTTTCATGTACCAAGGATTCCCACTAGACCGACTAACCCAGTCCATGTTCATTAATTATTGGTTGTCGCAAGAAGATATTAAGGTGTTACTTCCTAGAGTTAAGTTAGTTTCTGCTCATTTGTTTGAACAACGTAGTTCCTGTGTTGTTAACAATTATTGTGAATGTTTGTCTTCTGGTTATATTGAAGCTTTCAAATTAATTATTTGAAATGATTGAATTTTCATGAACAGGTGATCCAAATTCGATAAGAATTCTTTTCTAATTGCTTAGTAGTTACTACAACATCCTAGTAATATTAAAATTTTCAACATCTGGGAATCTGTAACAATGCCTGAGTTGCTGAAAAGGGACTCTGATCGTAGTAATGTGCATGCAATGGCATGGTGGAACTCGACAGGGTCACAACTGCTAGAGTCATCTCTTTCACGAAATCTAAGCTTCAAAATGGCAACTCTGCCCAAACCTCTCCAGCATGAAAAAGAGTTGGACTTTCAAGTGAATGAACTGGATTCATCATCTCAGTCGTCAGGCCAATCATATTCAGAAGTAGCTTGTGTGGGAGAACGCAAAAATGGCAAGAAAAGTACAATATTTAAGGAATCTGGTAATTTTTTATGATGCTCAAATGCTCTCAGTTGTAGCTTCAAAGTGACTTCGTTGATGTAGCCATGACAATAATTAGAGAGGAAACAATTGGCTATTACTTACATATCAATTTATTACTGGTTTCATGTGAAATCTGATGTTCTGCATGAGCTATCTGAATTATTGAGTTTCTAGAAAAAGATAAAAGTTCACTATACCATTATGTCTAGAAGCTATTCCCAGTTCTCACTACATCCAGTTTGGGCTGTCTTGTGAAGCCATCTTTGTTTTATTCACTGCAACAATCTTTTCCTAGATTCAGATCTGAAGTGAAATTGTTAGCTTAGCTTAGTGGTATGTGATGAGACTATGAGAGCTTATTTGTCATTATATTAGTGGATTGTTTGGGCTTAAGTTGACATTTTTTTGTGAGTTTCAATGTTTGATTGACCTAATATGCTTAATACCTTTATTACGTAGTATTATTTTTGTAGATGGAGTTGGTGGAATAAAGATATATTTTGGTTGAAAACAAAACAAAGAAAAATGTCAAAAGAATCAGAGATAATAAATGAAGACTTTTCTTTTCAAGCAAAGTGTATATCTTCATTTCACCAAATCCATCTACAAAACCAATAATAAAGATAGTAAGTCAATTTAACATTAAAGCTCACAAAAATATAAAGCCCAAATAATCCTCTAAAATAATGGCGAATAGGCTCTCATCAGTATGCTAATCGATCACTGATCCAACCGAGTAAATATCTGATTTTATTTCACTGTCAAATGTCGTGATTATTAGTATGCTGGCTAAATGCTAAATTCTGGATTTTGAAACCTAAACACGTCATGAATTTTTCATTTTTCTTAGTCTGTGTGAACAACAATTGCTTGTTATACTCGAATCATGCACTCTGCAGAAGCCTTTCGGAACAAGTACTATGAAAGAATTGATAGTGATACCTAGTTGGGAGCGTATATGAAGGCAACTTCATTTCTGATGCTCATAAGTACATTGAATTTCGTCAAAAGTAATGTGGAGAGAAAATTGCTATTATTTCAAAATATCATCTTGACTAGACCTATTCTAGTATGGCCTTGTAACTAACCTCTGATTGATGCTTCAAAATTAAAATATTCTGGGTTGTGTTTACCTTTCTGATATTTTCAGGATCTCCGGTGCTGCAGGGGAAGTCTGACGAGATTTACACTAAGTCGACTTTGTCTAGTCATGAATACACTTCACCGCCTGGTTATGTTCAGTCACTGGTAAGTAAATTCTGTTTTAGTTTTCATGGGAATTCAACTTGAAGCAAACGCTGATTTTACACTTCCCCAGGGCGGTGCTCCTCTTACATGCCCTACTACCTTCTGGCCTGGGATTGTTGCTGCTTACGGGCCTCATGCGGTGGTAAGTACTTGAGAATAATTGCTACAATTCCTTTCACTTGATTTATTTTGTTACCTGGTAGATCTAGTCCAACATCACTTGTCTTTTTTGTTCTTAATTTAAGGAAAGTTGTTCCATCATTCCGGCTATTGTTATCTTCTATCATCTCCAATTCATTTTAATTGTCTTTTTAGTTTTTCCTTGTCAATTTGTGAACAACAATAACTTTTTAGTTATATTATGAAAAAATACAATATAATAATAATATGAAAATATTTAAAAGACAAATCCAATGATATTTTAGTTTATATTTATTAAAATAAAGAATAAAAAGTAATTGATAGTCAAAGTTTGATATGGAAGACCCTGAAAAATGCTCTCAAACAAAAAAACCCTAAATCCTCTCGAGAAACCAATCATTGAGAGTCAGCCAAACCCTAGTGTCGCTGCTGCGGTGGCTACTGATCAAAATCTCAACCTGAAACCCACTAGATCGTATGTTGAGGTTGCAAAATCTAGAAATCCCAATCGATTGAAGCTCTCTTTTATCCCACCGGAAGTTGTTGATGGAAAAGCGGTGGTGAAATACAAATCGGCCTATGTGCTTCCATCCATCAATCGATGGAATTTAGGTCCTTTTGCCTATGTGATGGGCCTCAATCCATCAAGTGGAACTATGGAGAACTTTGCCAAAAATCAATGGAAGGAGTTCAATTTTGAGGAGATTTTCTTATTATCCTCAAGAGTGTTCTTATTTCGGTTCAAATCAGATGAGGACAAAGATAACATGCTTGCCAATGGTCCATGGCTATGTGCTCGAAGGCCTATGATTTTGAAGGCATGACGCCTGATGCAAATTTGGTGATGACAAAGTGCTGAGAAGGTTTCGATTTGGATTTATATATCGAATTTAAGTCTCCAGTTCTGGAATGAAGAAATGTTCAGTAAAATTTCCAATTAATGTAGACGGAGCGACTTCTGAGTTGGTGCGAATTTCCTTTGCTCGGGTCTATATTGAGGTTGATGCGAGCAAAGAGTTGCCTAACAAAGTGCCACTTATGAATGAGAGAAATGAGGAGTTTCAGCAGGCTGTAATTTTGGATATGAGTATGTTCCTCCAGTTTGCAAGCATTGCAGTCTATTTGGATATCTAGATAAACATTGTAGATTTGTAGGGAAAACTTCTTTCAAAGAGTAGGATGTGGTTGCTAGAAGAGAATGAAAACCTAAGGTTTTGGAGCCTGAACATGTGGATGAGGTGTAGGAGGAGCAAGATGCTATAGTTGACACCATTAATGTTCAGGTGGATGAGGTTCCTGTTGTTCAGAAGATACAGACTGCTAACACCTTTGGAGTATTGATGGATCATGAGTCCATTGAGGAGAAGGTTGAGAGTAGCAAAGGAGGAAGCTCAAAGAAAGGTAGTAAAGTCCTGAAACAGAACTCAAATCAAGGGAGGAAAAATCAAGTGAATGCAGGTAACAGGCCGTATACGGAAATTACTAGAAGAAATGGGAAAGTGCAGGGGAATGATTCCCCCTCTCTTATGTGATTTATGGATATACAATTTTGGAACGTCAGGGGGTTGAACAACCCTGATAAACAACTTAGAATAAAAAAGCAACGTTCTAAGTGTGATGTAGTATGTATTGTTGAAAATAAAGTGAGATTGGAAAATACTGATAGAGTAGTACAAAATATGTTTAGAGACGTCGGAGTATTGACCATAATACAGTTGCTGGAAAAGTAGGACGAATCTGGTTTGTTTGGAAGCCTCATGTGGTGGATGTGCAATGTATTAGTATATCCAGATTATAAAATGATGTGTCATGTTGAGAGGAAGTTTTACAAAAGTAAGGCCAGATTCACATGGGCCAGAGATGGTACTAAGTATTTTCATTCTTATATGAGAGTGCACCATATGAGGAGTAGGATCTCTGTTATTCAAAATAAAGAAGGTATTATGGTGTATGAGCAGGATGAGATCAAGAAGGTAGCTGTAGAGTTTTATAAGGAGTTATTCATTGAGCCAAATGCTGACACACTAGTTAAAAATAGCAAGATCAAGCAAGCTATTACTAGCATTATTGAAGAGAATGATCAGACTGGATTAGTTGCAAATGTTATAGATGCAGAGATTGAAGTGATTGTTATGGCATTGTAGAAGGGCAAGACATCTGGTCCTGATGGATTGCCTATGAAGTTTCATAAAGATACATGGGCTATGACTAAAGAGACAGTGTGATGCAGTGAAAACCTTCCTTGCTACTAATTGTATGCCAAAGCATGTTAATTGTACAACAATTTTCATCATTCCTAAAGTGCAGAATTCATAAGTATGAAAAGCTTTAGGCCTATTGCTTGCTACAATAGCATTTACAAGATCATTTCATCTATTCTTGTTGTAAGGCTGAAGAAAGTGTTGCATAAGATTATTGAATTACAACAAACTGCATATGTCCCTGGCAGGAAAATTACAGATGGCATTCTGATTATGCAAGAGCTAATGGTTGGCTATCATAGGAACTCTGGAGCTTCAAGATGTGCCATAAAGGTGGATATTGTCAAGGCTTATGACACTATCAGATAGGATTTTTTGTGGATGATTATGAGATATATGAAAGAAAAGTTTATCCTATGGATCAAAGGATGTGTAACCACAGGTTTTCCATATCTCTCAATGGATGCTTGCATGATTTCTTTTTCAGAACTAATGGATTGAGGCAGGAGATCCTTTATCTCCCTACTAAAGATAAGTTGAGAAGTTGAAATGTCATTGAGAGTGTGCAATGTGTGTTGTGTAATGGGGAAGAGACTTCAGAGCATTTTTTATTCAATTATTATTTTGCAAAATAAGTGTGGAGTAGGATGCTAAAAAGGCTTCAGTGGCACAGGGTACCTGGAACATGGTTGGAGGAGATTGGCTTTATGATTGAGAAGTGCAGGGGTAAGAGCTTCAAGGGGAAGCTCAGCAGACTTGCCTTCTGTGTAGTGATCTATCACGTGTGGATAGAGCACAAACAACCGGATTTTCAAAGGAAGGAGCTGTGATGTTGAGGCTATTTTCTCATTTTGTGTAAATAGCATTAGAGATAAAGTGTATAGTTAGAAAGGATTAGCTTATACTAAATGTAATTGGAATAGTTGCTTGGAGTGGGGTTTTCCTTGGTATATTCTAAAGGATAGGCAATAGTGTAGGGGTATGCCCCGAAGACGTAATATTTTTCTTGTTTAATACAAAATTTCTTTTCGAAAAAAAAAGTTTGACATGGAAAAAGGATTAAGTGAATTAAAATGAATCGAAGGTCATGGTTAATAAGAGTAGCATTTATTGATTCATATTAAGGTTGGCTTGGGAAAACGTTTATGGTAATTCTGCAATTTACCAGCCTACAAAAGATCCCACCTTCCTAGAGGCTATTGCATGACTGACAGAATCGACAACTGGGCTATTTTTCTTTAAAGGAAACACACGAGAAAAAAGAGTTGATACATCAAATTATGTGGGTATTATGCAACTTCAAAATGTGTCATTTAATATACCTTATCCCACATAGTTGAATGTAAAATTATTAAGTAGCTTGAATTGCAAACATGCCTTCTCAGCTTGCAAACATGCCTTCTCAGCTCATTTGTTGCAACCCTTGATTTGATCAGAGGTCATGACAGACTAACTGTTCACCTGTGGGAATAGATAACTAAAGATCTCACCATTTAAATGTAACTATACTGCCAACTTTCAAGTGTACCCATCTTATCAATACATCTTTATTTATTAGTTTATTACTCATTTTATTTATTAAACGATAATAATAATAATGGTTCCCTGTATAAATTTCTTTAGTGAATTTCTACTTGGCTGGTGATCTCAATCCTAGAGCTTGCATTTATTTTTAAATCTATTTTTCGGATCAAATAACATCCGTTGTCAGTTTATGTTTTTCTGTATCTGATAATCAGGTTGTGGTTTTAGCCAAATTATTTGTTCATTTTACATATCTTTTCTGTTTCTATTCATTTAACATCTCAGTGTATAAGATGAAGTGAATTCTCTGCACTCCTAATGATTCTCAAAACATTTGAAAGTTCAAGTTGACACCGAAACGGGTTCTTCACGAGAAAATTATTTAACTTGTCATACGAAATGACTATAATGATACGGTATTTTTATTTCTTTTGGACATTGATAACTTGAATGCTTGAGAAGTTGAGCCAGAATTTTTCCAGTTGCTTATGTAATTTATTTTGCTGTGTTGCATCTATGCATCTCTCAAACCATGGGTATCCTTTTCTGACATTCTAATCATACTCACTTGCCTGCATTTTCCTTATGCTCCCATGAGATCCTCATTTCTTATCTCGAAGCAGGTTCACCCCCAAATGATATGCATGGCACCTACTCGGGTGCCTCTACCACTTGGTCCTCCACATGAAGAGCCCGTATATGTCAATGCGAAACAGTACCATGCTATACTCAGGCGAAGACAGTACCGTGCTAAGCTTGAAGCTCACAACAAAGTCTTGAAAGATCGTAAGGTGTGACTTAATCATGTTATGTTGTTTCTGTGCTATAGGCATATTATACTATAAGGCCAGTAATTTTTACACTCCAATTGGTGATAATGGCGCTCCAGTTATTCTGTAAAAATGGATGAAAAATAACAGAATGGGGTGTCTTAATCAAGAGTAGGAGTGTATAATATTTATCTATAATAGTGATAAGAGTGTTTTTAGTCAATTACCAATGACACATTTATCTATAATATTTGCATGTCATTTCAGCCTTATCTCCATGAGTCCCGGCATCGCCATGCATTAAACAGGGCCAGAGGACCTGGTGGGCGCTTCCTTAATGTAAAGAAGCTTCAACAATCCAATAAGACACCTGCTTGTGGTAGAGACAAATCTGGCATAGTTCACTCGCAGTTAACCAAAAACATTTGGGGAGCTGAAATTCATCAGCTGGAAACTTTCAAGGAAAGTGTTCCGGCAAACATCTCTTCTGACCATCTCTTCCACCAGCAAGAATTTTTGTTCTCCTATGTGCCAAATGATAATGGAGTAACCATGGATCGTGGTGGGGGTGGAATACATGGTGGCATGCAACGCTACCTCTCAGTTTCCCGATGAGAGGTTGAGAACTAAATTTCATCATCAATCCATAGTTTGCATTTGATGTGCAAATTTGATTCGCTGACGAAAGTGGGAAGTCATCCTTGGCTATTGTAGTTAGCATATGGATTGCAATTCATTGCTAACTACATTATACTTCTGCTTGTGCATAAGTGTGATAAATGTAATATACTGATCTCCATGTAGTTGTTTGAATAAGTTGTGTTGGTAATTAAGGATATTCTGCTAGTTTGTGTTTAGGTTTACTCTTGTTTTGCTTATCAATTTGTGTTGTTTCATTGGATTAATCGAAGTTTTCTACACCGAACCACCGAGTAATTAGCAACTGATGTTAGATGTAAATCATTTACATATATTTTGCATTTCGTTTCATAGCTTAAAATGATTTTTTAATTTTTTTTTAATCTCAATATGATTTTTGTTATGAATAATTATCTATTGGTGGTAAAATAATCCCTTATTCCAAGCCGAAGTTCTTCTACCTTTCCTCTATTTTTTATGTGCTATAGTATTCTACGGGTTCGTAGAGAGTTGGAAATTATGTTGAATAAATTTCTTTTGGGGCGATGTCCCTTGGTGTCGCTGGGGTCGATGTCGCCCTATTGGAAGAAAAGGGGCTGAACTTTCGATCTTTGGATGACATCTCTCTATATTTGCATGTTTAAGTCTCGTTCAGACATACTGAACACTTCAGGAGTAAATATACGCCGATAAATATTGTAGAATGCTCACCGCTTCCATGCCAGGCGCATCCCTCTCACTCGTGATTTGAAACGGTTATGGCTGGTTGGGAGAGTAGAGTCAAGAGCATTTACATCGGGCAGCCTTTGGTCGCGGGCTCAGAATTTCGCCGACTCTTGGCTTCCTTCGGGTCCAAGATTTCGGTCACGGGACTGAATTCAAATCAGTAGTTGGTCTCAGATCGTAGGGCGAGATCCACCACCCGCATCGCTTCGATATTGATGATATTCCTCTGTGGAAGCTTTCGAACAATGGCGAGTTCAGTTTCAAGAATGCTTATGAAGAGATCCGGACCCCTACGGAGTCGTCTCCTATCTATTCCACTATCTGGGCCTCTACTATTCCTAAAAAGATGTCTTTCTTGGTCTGGAGAATCTTGAAGAGTTGGCTTCCTATTGATACTCTTCTCCATAAAAAGGGCATCCAATTCGCCTCTAAATGTCAGTGTTGTCGTAGTATCGAAAGCCTCAATCATGTCTTCCTCAACAATCCTATTGCTATTCAGGTCTGGATCATTATGCTGGGATCTTTGGATTACGGAAGCAGATCTTCACTCACCTCCATCTTGTTTTCAAGGCTTGGAGCCTTACTGTGTCTGATAAGGGTCATATTCGTCGGCTCATGCCTGTGTTAATTCTTTGGTCGTTATGGGTGGCCCGCAATAAGGCTAAACATGGAGAGCAACGGTATTTTACGGGATTGTCCAAATGTATTAATCATCAGCTTTCTATCATCAGTTCATTCCGTACGCCGAAAATAAACCTGAGGGGACCCTGATTGCCGCCTGTTCAATATCCATCCTCTCAAACCGCTCGGTGAAGCTTCCATGAAATTGATGTGGATCAAACTCCCGAGGGGTCACTTTAAACTCCATTATCACGGTGCTTTTAAGGATGCTCGGGGGCCGCGGAGGTATCATTCGACGCTGTGGGTGTATTGTTACGGGTCAGGGCTCTCGCTTTGCCTCGTCTCTACTTTGGATGCCGAGCTTCTCGCCGTTTATCATTTTGGAGCGGTGTGTCATCGTGAGGTTTCACTTGATTCTGTGGAAATCGATTCTCATTTCTTTTCCAGACAGAATGTAAGAAGCCTATTGGCTTAGACATAATATGGTGGTCTAGGTTATTTTTTGCAAAAGTTAAGAAGTCGAAGTTCGATCCATGTTTGGCGGAACAAACCCAGCGGCCGATCATGTGTTAAAGCCGCGCTTGCGTAACACCGATCCTTCTCCCCGAGACTGATGTAGGTGGGATGGTAAGCTTCGCTCTTTATGCACTCCTCGAGTGTGGGTGTTCCATATGTTCGCGGTTGACTTCGTATATACGCTCTAGCTGTTTTGATTGCATGTGGAAGACTTGAAGGTCACCCGCTTGTGGGTGTTCTTTTAGGTTGGTGTCTTTGTTTTAACTTTTTAGATTGCTTTTTTTTTCGGCTTCATTTTTGCTTTTACTTTTGGCTTATGTTTTTGGCGATTGTTCTGGCCCTACTTTTAGATAATGCTCTAAGGTTTTTATTTTGCTTTCTTGGAATTTTCCCAAAGACGATGTATTGACATTTATTTTTAATTTACTTAACACGAAAACCCCAGGCGAGGGTTTAACTTTAAAAAAAAAAAATTATCTATTGGTGAATGTCTATTATCAAGCTAGAATGTAGCAGTTGTTTTAGATTGTCGTTTCCAGCTTCCTTATAAGTTTCCATGCAAATAGGTCTCATATGTATTATGTATTATGTTGACAATAATAAATAAAAGCTCTCCTCCTCTTTTCTTTTATTGTCTCTACTTTTACTTTGCTTTAAGTTATATTTATAATATATTATTAGCACTATCAAGCTTTCCAATTGAGTAAAGGTTTTTGGGGCGCTGCTTCTTTTTCATGATACCAATCTCCTTCAGAGCTTCGTATAAACTTGTGCCTAAGATAAGAAATATTTCGTCGTTTGATGGAGAAGCAAAGAATGTGGATGCCAGTTAAGGAAGACCGACTAGTTGATTCGATGGCCTTTGCATACTGCAAGAACTTTATATAAATCCTCTCCCGCTGAGATTATCTTTCTCAAGAAGCCAAATACTATTTTCTTAAATACTCCGTATTATTTTACCTTGAATTGCTCTATTTCATGCCGGCCGTTTTTTTTAATTCCATTACATAAAACAAATACCATAATTTACAAAGAAGCCTTATAGGTTGAAAGAAACTCCAGTATACAGAGTTTTATAAAAACATACATGGGCTATAATTTTTTAAACTCGAAGCATTTGCAGGTTGCAACATTCTGTCGATGGAATCCTTAATGAAAGATGCAAGCTTCTGGCGGATCCATAAGTACCAAACAAAAGCCATAATAACAAATATTAATTCATGCTTAAAAATCACCAGGTCCCGAATCGCTTAGAACGAAATCGCACTCTGATGGATTACGGATGGAAGCGGAAGTTCGAAGTGTGAATCGTAATACGCAGCATTTAGAAAGTCACATTTTCTGGTCAATGTCACTGGTGGAACTTTTTTCTATGTCGATTATGGATCGATTATATAATGTATAAGGAAACCAAATGGAAATAGAGTTTTGACATTAGAGGAAGAGAAAATCAATCTCTCTCGTCAAATGCCGATCGGATATTTTTCAAGATTTGTTAAGGATCGATTAGATAAGAAGTCATTAATAGTATAACTAAAAAGGATAAGATCCATCAGAGTTCGAGTTTCTAGATTATAACAACTAGAGACACTAGTGTGATTATAAGATGAACTAATATGCGAAGAAGAAAATGAAGAACAAATAAGATTACCATTTCAAGGCGATCATGTGTACAATATTGTCCTTGAAATCATGGACGACCACCTCCTCTGTGAGCCAATTCCATTTCCTCAAGCACTATTTTGAACGATGAAAGCAGAAGTTGAATTTGTTGAAACCCGAAATCCGCAACTACCCATGTCAAGTGATTATCACCGCTTTTGTTCCTCCTTTGGGTATATCAGTTGATGATTCTTCATTCTCATTGAGAGCGTTGAACTTCCTTCTTTTGTTTCGAATTGAATTTTCATGTTCCTCCATGTTTTTGCGCTTATTGCCTAAACCGATTGGAGATTCATAGGCTTCCAAGATAAGCTCGAGGTAGTTAATTGGGCCACTAGAACTTGCGTTAGAGTTAATGTAGGAATCTAAGGTTGGATGTCTTTTCGCCGTCGATCAGAACTCTACCTCCTCCTCCAAAGAACTATTCCTTCGCCTTTTTTTACTTTTGCTAAATTCTTTTTTCATAAAAGAAAGTAGGAAAGTTCTATTGTATTTAATCCTAGAATCAGAATTATCCTAATTTCAACTCTTGGTTTCGTTTGGGGGAAAATAATTATGGAATCTAATGTGAGTAAATTATTAGATTTCTTGCTTTTGAAGGAAATTAATTGTGGCCTTTCTACATGAGAGTGACCAAATGTTTTGTTAGGAGGTAATTGATAAACTTTAATTGATAAGAATTCACCTGATCTAGCAAATAAAATTTTCGAAGAAGCGTGCCAATGCAGACGCATGCTAGTAGTCGGCTGTGATGTTGATGAAGGTAGTTTAGATGACATAGCTTCATCTATCTTCATGTATCCTTCTCCACCATTCCCGTGGTCAATACTCAAGCTTAGAGGAAAACTGCTATCTCCGCCACCATATCCGAAGGCTCCATCCCTACCCCCAAACTATCTATTAAACCAAAATTTAGGGATTTTATTCTTACCAAATCTGCAGCCAGCATGCTCATTAGCATATAATTTTCTCAAATGAATAGATATGAACTCGAAGTTCAAGAGATAACATGAACAGTTCAAGGGATAATATGAACCAGAAGTTCACTACCAAATAAAATTTCTAACATCAAGATAGTAATGAAGTCTTATATCAATTGTAAACACTCAACTTAGAGTGAAGGCTCCTGTTGAACTATTGTAGATCAAATAGTTCCATCATCAAAGATATGACATTGAAGATGGTCTAGAACAAGATCACCTCCAAAAGAGGTAGATGACTAATATATCTCATGGATAAGATGAAGATATAACAAATATCTAGAAGACATTTACATATCAAAATTCATGAATAAGCACGAGATCCTAATTATCATGGAACAATGTGAAACTAAAGGTTGTCATAACAAACATGTATACAACGAAGAGCTCTTATATCAGCAAGCAATATGAGGATCATAAGTCTATCTCCTTAAGTGAGAAACATTTCTTTTATGAATGATCAAAGAAAAACTCAATTGTTGTAAAGCAAAACCCAATTATATAAGGATAAATCAGCTTTAATTTAAGTCTAATGAAAGTGACAATTTAGAGTCGAAGTCTAATCAGAGAGAAAGGTCGTTGCATCACTATTGGGCACGTGGCAAATAACTAAAGTAAGAGTTGTCACAAAAAATATCAAAATTAAAGGCACAAAAATGAATTATAAAGTGTGACATGCTAATTTTTGATGATAAAGTGGTATCACAATTCGTATTTGTTTGGTAACAACAAAAAAGATTTATGATGCTTTAAGTTGTAATATATCTTTATTCCTGTGAATCTAACTCGCTGAGTCGATATGAGAAATATTGAATAAATTTAAAGTCATCCGGATGATGGATTACAAGTTCGAACTGCATTATTAGACATTGATTTGCATGATCATTTTATTCCATATCACATGAATATGCAAGTTTATTGATAGTATGTTATACATGTTTAAATTTGTATGTATATTATGTCTTATGTGAGTATATGATCTATTTGTTTTCTTATTTGTGGTATGAGATATTTGAATTTTTAATTGTAAGTTGATAATATTGATCTCTCACATTTTTATTGATGATTTGATTTATTTGTCATTGTTGAGCAACCCGAACTGACCTACCCCGCCCCCAGTCGTACCGAGGGGTTAGAATCGCCCAAATCCCGGACACTGCAGTCACCACCCGATGGATGATCCAAGTTCAAAAGACACCGTCCTAAAAACAACCCAAATAAAAACAACATACAACCGACAAGAACAATTTTTTAAGAAAAGAATCCATCGTATGCTCAACCACAATAACAACCAATATACAACAATCTCCCCATGTACAATATATCACATACAATAGCCGAAATCCAAAATAACAACAATATAAAACAAATCGGACATAATCCAAAAAACAACGATTGTGAGGATCAATCGCCACCCGCCGGCTCACCTAGGTTTTGGGCACGATCACCGAACAAAGTTCGAAAACGAATGGCATCACCATTCTCACAATCCCAAGCACGAACTGCCGCCCATAGCGAATAGGGTGTAAGCTGCGAAGCTTAGTGAATATACATATCTCAAGAATGAAATCAACTCCCAATTACGCACGGTGTAATAAAATAGTTAATCCCGCATAAAATAGGATAAAGAGTACATGATATGTTTCCCAACTTAAGATCGTGCCATGTAAGCTTACTAGCAATGTCACTATCCAGCTCATATGTTCATAAATTGCCACTATCATAAACATTCCAAAATAATGGCAATCAAATAACAATAACATTCGTGACATTTCAAAAAAGATCGCAATCATACTCCAACAACTTCGACTTACTCTATCAACCGATGCTACCTATTATCACAACTAACAACTATCCAACCAAGTCCACAACTCGACAACAACTATAATACTACTCAATCCACAACTAAACCACTAATCAACTCAACAACTCTATCAACTCAAAGAACTCAATCGCCTCAACAACTTTATCAACTCAACTACTCAATCCACCTAATATAAATATGGCTTCTAAGCAACTAACGCGGTGATATAATCAATCTCAACTCGCAGTGGAGGAACTTACGCCCGCTTCTACATAAGCTTGCCATCAATCAGAATTCCAGGTACGATGCAATACACCCCTTATAAATCGAAGTATAAGGTAAATACCGGATAATACAACTCAACATACATCATCAACTCATATACAACTCATCCTAATACGACTCGACATCACCTCAAAACACCTATACGACTCATGAAACCACATACATGACCCAACAACTCAACCAACAATTCATATTCAACATACAATTTAACACAAAAATCCATACACATATCCGCAATCAAGTAGTTAATCAACACCCATGTAGATAAATACTCACCTTGGCTAGCAACACAAGTTGCCCCGCCCATCAGTCCAAGTGTAAACGACGCCCCTGTGGCCCCCCCCTAAGGTTTGGACCGGCCATCAACCCGAATAAATGTAGAGTCACCAACGATGGATAACGATAAAAAATGACTTCATTTAACGTGATAATAAAAATAATACAACTCGCCCATTCAGTGAACTAACCAACACCACAACTCAAAAGTAATAATAATAAATACACGTAACGACCCGCCCCGTGTCGTGTCACAGGTTAAGGTCATCAACACCAGACAATCGTAGTCACTCTATCGATGGATGACAACATAAAAAGACTTCATTTGACATTAATAATAATAAAAAATACACTTTTTGTCCATCGTGGTGAACTAACAACATATATATACAAAAACAAACGAACGAATACAACCAATCTTTAATGATACAACTCAAAAGATACAAGAAATCCAAAATACAACATAGAAAGTATAAACTGCACTTCTAATGAAATACAATACATGTCTAACAATATACAAGTCGATAACAATGGGAAAATGAATGACGAGGGAATTCCTATGCCACCACCGCCTCATCTATGATCTTCACCGCAGCCTCTTATCACTAGCTTCGACAACCTCAAATATCAACCCTTAACCTAGGCATAAAATGCCACCCCATAGAGACAGTGAAATACTATTGGGGTTCGAGTTGAATACAAATACCATGTACTTGATCCCATCACATATTCATACTTATATATATATAACATATGCTTATACAACTGCACTACACAATAAATAACTATTCACAAATCACATGTAGTTCTCTCATATGATATCACATAACACTTTTATAACCGGCCACCAAAGTGCATATTCATATAAGGAAAAACACCTCATCACACACAAAGTCATCAAACGAGAATCCACCTCCAAGCAAATAATACACATATGAGGAATCCACCTCCAAATAGTACACACATGAGGAATCCACTCCACATAATACACATACGGCGAATCCCACTCTCCACATAATCGCAGACGAGGCCTCCACTTCCATCCTCCCCGACCGCAGGCTACATTCACCCTCAATGTGCATATCACACCAAACCTCCCGAACGCAATCCGGCTACTCCACACAATATGCACACCACACCAACCTCCTGTGGGTCACCACCACTCCTCAAGAAATAACACACAAAAGCAATCAAAGCAATCAAAGCACATCTCAGACACACAAACCACACACACAAAGACACACCACAATAATAAACATTATTAGCCACATCAATAATCTCATAACATGAATCATATTCACAACTATCTCATAATACAAATCATAATCTCAATTATCTCATAATATACCTCATAATCTCAATTATTCCTTATCATATGAATCATAAATCACAATTTACACATAATATCAATCATAATCTCAATTATTTCATAATATGAATCATAATCACACAATACACATATCGTAATAGTTCCAAGACAACACATGCAAAATATATAACATATATATGAGCGTCTCCATCACCGTGAGATTTGTACTCACCTCGAGCCCAAAAAGCGTAATGACGATCAGCCCTCGTGCTGTGATCCGTGCTCAACTCCTATTCAAAGAAATTATACATTATAACACATTCAATAGAATAACCTCTCTTAACATTTATATATACCCCGAGTGTTATACCACCTCTAACGATTCAAATTTACAACGCTTAGCAATCGTCCTATCCTCAAGATCGGGTATACACTTTTAATATTCCAAATTTAACTACATTCTAATCGCCAACCCTCGTGAAATCTCAATATTCGTCATCGCTTCCTTTATTACCCCAACAATAACACTTAAGCACATTCTAATCAATCCAACAATCAATTGATAACTAATAATCCATTAAATACAACTCCAATTCAAACGCTTAAATGCTATACGAACTTTTCCCAAACTTTCAACCCAATCTCTACCTATCCATATCCAACCAATAATTCTATACCCAAACAACTATATATTAAAGTCCTCTAACCTCATATTATACAATTTAAAGTTAATTTAAGAGGTGTCAATAAAAGTCAACCCTCAACTACACCACTTTCTAAACTCTAATAATCACTCAAAATCAAATTTAATCCCCTATACGATACTTAGATAACATTTCTATACCATAATAAATTCTAAAAAGTCAACAAAAAATCCCATAAAAGTCAACTTTTCAAAACTCAAGAAATATCTCAAAATATTGATCTTTCTTACCTAGATATGATGAGACGACGAGAGAAAAAAATCCACCACTTTTCCTCCAGCCAAGAGACAATCGACGAGAGAAATCGGAAGAAAATTTCGAGGGCGGGGGGAAGCGAAGCCACAAAGAGTGGAAAGAAGAGGGAATGGACGAGGATGAAAATAGTGGTGCTAGGGCGGACAATTTAGAGGGATGAAATTTAGGTTCCGCTCGGGTTTCTCAAGTAATTCCCTTTACACCTTCCGCGAGACTTAAATCTCAACGAAACCCATTTACTGTGTTATTCCCCCGAGGCATATATTAAGTTACTCATCTCATACTCATCTCGATATATCGATACTATTCCAAAATTATTTTAAGTACTATCTCCGGGGTCCCACCAATAATAAACCCAACATACCACCAACCCACCGATTTGTTGAATTCTCCACTACTCAACTTCGAAATTTTTAATTTCAAATTCTAAATACACCAACGAAACTTATATACTATCAACATAATATTGGTAAGGAACGAGTTATTACAGTCTACCCTCCTTATAAAATTTCGTCCTCGAAATTTACTCAAAACCCGGTCTGTCTTATCATCTCAATTCACCTTTCAATACGCTCTTATTACCGAATATCATGACATCTTGTCACCCAATCATATCTCCCTAACATAGTCATCAAGCTTCTCGCGTAGACGCGTACTACCTCAGAATTACATCTCGCAACGCACTCGTAATATTACTTACCGCAATCGGATATTACAATCTAATCATATCATCATAATCATCGCCTGGCCACACAACAAGAATTACTTATATACATCCTCTCATCTCATATTACGCCAAAACCATCAACTCATATTTTATCATGTTATCAATATCATAAATCAACCATCATTTATACCACTCAAAATCAATATCCATCTCATCGATATCAGCGTATCCGCTCATAATTCGTGTCATCATATCACCAAGGACTAATGCATTCATTAATGTGCAAGTAAATTCTCTCTTTATCAAAACCCCACTCATCAAATTGTTTATTACTGATTATCTTGGCATCCGTATACAGTAAATACACCCAAGGTTCCCCAGCATACAACTAACATATAATACATCACCGATAACCCCACCATTTCGTAATGCTCCCACATATATACCTCTTAAAACACCACTTCATAGTATAGTTATATCCACCTTAACAAACATGCATATATAATCTACCCAGGTATGTATATATATATAACATCACATCGCCATTAATCAATACATTACCACAATACACTTCATATACGTTCATTTACCATTCTCATACCATCATGATTTCATCATCGTATAGATCAACATCGTGTCTTTCCCTTTGCACCTGTCATTTCATTTATATCAACACCATGTCATGCCATAACATCTTAACCATAAAGTTATCATTATCTCAATTTCACCATAGCATATATACCCTAGTCTCACTGTTAACATCATATATTTCCAGTCTTACTACGATTTATTAACATCCGATTTCCCTGCTACGATAATTCCAAATAACATTTTATATATATATATATATATATATATATATATATATATCATAATGTGCTACGACGCCAACCGATCATTCAAGCACCACCTACTTCATAACCCCATATCATAACAACAACTTATTACTAGCTCCAGCTAGCTAATAATATCCCTTTTTTCATTAATCTCACCCCAAAGAGTCTCAGCTTCCAATCAAATTGAAAGTTTCAATCTACCATATTCCTCCTCCCATCACACTTCATTCTCGCTGCTCAGCAAAGATTACACCGCTTCTACCTAGAATAGTTAGAAATTAACATCGCTGACTTCCTACATTCCACCTCCTTCTCCCCGTATGGTACTTCTTGCGAATCCTCATTCCTGTTCACTTAGCTATATTATAGTATTCACCCAATGCCATATTCCTTCATTAATTTAACATATTTAAACTTATTCTCATTTGTAGTCATAATATCAAGTTCCCATTTCTTCCTCGTAGTTCTTTCTATTATCATTAGAGCTATTTTTCCTTTCCTCTCTGCCTCATTTCAAAGAATATTAGAATTCAACATCTCTTTCAATAGCTTTTCGATGCCATCCTCAATAGCTTTCACGGTGCCATCCTAACATTGGCTTTTGGTGCTTAGTATTATCAGTGAGCAACTTTCTCTCTTACATAAATTATCATTCGTTAACTCAGTCTTACACTTCAATACGTCTTATAATCCTCATACAATAGTCACTTTCCGATAAGGCCTTTATACCGATTCAACACATAACATTCCCAATTTATTTGTTCCTTGAATTCAAGAATCTCCCACCGGTTGTATTCTAATTGACATCCGACTCGCTTTTATCATTAACACTCCACAAACGATTTGAGCCATTCTACTCATTTTATTCTCATGACCATTACAAAATCCACGGAATCTTATGATTGCTCCACATAAACCTTGTACCACACTTCACATAATGATCTCGACCTTTTACAGAAAAAACTTGTAGATCGATTCGTAAAAATTCAATTATTATCCTTATTGCTACTTCTCCAAATCCATCATCCGTAATCATGAAAATAATTTTTTTCAAGATCCTCTAGAGTTGCGTCAATCCACCTCTCTCTTCCTCCTTGGGCGATACCAATTATTCTCAAGTCACGATACACCTCAAAAACTACCAAGTCTCACAAAGATACACCCATGACGAGCCATTCTCATAACTAGCTATGCTCCCGAATTGCTTCAGCAACACGATATTCTACCACACACTCATATCACTCCCTTGTCCCTTAGGGCTCTTGTTAACCTTCATCTCACCTTAACTAGTCCATTAATTCAAATCCTTAGAACTAACATTAGCTAATCACCATCATTAGTTCCCCATTATATTATCCCTTAAACAAAAATTTCCATTTATAACCCGATACATTAACCACTTCAAGTATTTCTCTTTATAATCGAGGATCCCAAGAGTCATTGATATTCCGTTACTAATGCCCACTAATTTGCTTATCAAGTTAGTCCAACCTCCTCCGAGCGAGCCGGTATTTCAAATCTTATAATTTACTTGGTGAACTCCGCTTATAACCTCAACTCATCCTTGAAAATTTATCCTCAACCTTTGGACTGAACACCACCGCTATCACCTATCTCTGGGAAATGCGATAATATCCAAAACATTTTACCCTCCCCTTTATCACCTTGAATGTCAATAGTCCTCTATTCCTCGATTTAAGAACCAAACTCAGAATTTGATTCATTTAACCTTTAACCTTCTTAACCATCTATTCACGCTCTCTTAACCATAATTTTTACGAGGATTCACCTCTTATAACTCCATTCACTCATATCTAACCAAAAATTCAAATTTTCCCCAAATCAACATTCTTCGTTATATATAATTACATACAATATACTCAAGTCTTCGAAGAAATCATCATTCCTTTCTCATGTCTTTTCCTTGAATACTTAACAACAAATTGCACCATTAATTAAATATTTGATGTGAAACTATTATTACCAAATTTATATCTTAATCTCATACTTTCTCTTTTCAATTCATACCTGTTACAACTCCACGATCCTACACCAAAGATAACATATACCCACATATCATACCTTCCCATGGTTCTATTCCTGTTTCACGTTTCATCACGACGCGACATACACAACTTCATCATACATTAACAACCACTCAAAAAATCTCTGTTTCAACTCTAACTTCAAATTATGTTCTCAGAATTCCCAAAATTCCCTATTTATCACCACTTTAAATAATATATCACTCATTCCTCTAAGGATCCTTATTTCATAAAAATTATTCAACACTATATATCCAGTGTCTCAAAGTTTTATTAACAAAGTACTACTAAACATCGTTTCTTTCTCCCAGAGTCCCAAAATTTTTTTTCCTTTTTTTCAATTTATTCTTCAAACAACACTTTACATGTAATAACCCGTTACGTAAAAAATTAAAAAATTCGGCCGCGCGGACCCGTGATAGTATAAATAATTTCGGAATAAGATCGATGTACCGGGATTAGTATTATATGAGTAGTAAGTATGTCATGGGATTTACATTTGGAATCGGTTTCATCGAAGTATTTAAGTAGGAAAAGGGAAAATTTAAGTCCAAACCGAACGACTCAAGCTATTTTAAATATCTTCTCATCCTTATCCTCTTCTTCATCATCATCAACTCATCCTCATTCCCTTTACAAGTGTTTTGGGCTTAAAATATTCCATTCTCTTGAAATTTTCTTTCCATTTCTTCGATTGTTAAGCCAAACTCAAAAGACGTTGGCCAATATATTCCCTTATCGCCTCTCTTTGAATTAAGGTATGAAAGTTCAAATTGCTGGGATATTTCTTGGGTTTGGACATAGTTGATTTTTATTTGACTTTTGCTAAATTGAATTTACCTGTGTTTCTAAGTTTCATGGTTCTAAGGACGATATAAGTGATGAATTCGGTGACTTAGAGGCTGCCGGCGATGCCATGGCTCTGATTGGATTTTTCTAGGTTTCGTTGACTTTTTGGGTTGATATTTTTATAAGATTTTAAATGTGTAGGGATTTTAATTGGGGCCTTATTGTAGTTGTTGCGATGTTAAAACGGTGATTTAAAAATGGATTAAAAAGAAGTTGAAAAGTATTATTTTCAAGTTGACTTCAGAATCTATATTTTGGAGTATATGTTGTTAATTATGGATTTGAGGGTTAATTAGAATGACTTATAAGTTGATTTGAAATGTTAAATAATAAGGTGGAATTCTAGCGAGATCGGACAAGGTTGTGTCCGACGGGATTATTTATTCGTTGTTTTATCCGTCATTTTAGACCGTTTAGAAATAGTTCCACTAAGAGTTGGTAGCGTGTCTTCTAGAACGCAGGTATTGTAGTAGGTTTTGATTATACTTTCTGGGTGTTTTTGTTAGGCGTTGATCGTGGTAAGGGGCAGTTACCTTGATTTTGTCCGCGAAAGTTTTCGCAGAAGCAAGGCAGAAAGTAGTACTATCTCACGGGCGTTACTTATGTACCTACATTAAATTGTGTAAACATGTTATTGTGGTATGATTATGTGAGAATGATGTACATGTCATTGTGTTATGATTATGTGGGAATGATATACATGTAATTGTTGTATGATTATGTGTGATTCATTCAGGTGGCCTATGATAAGGACATGTTACTATTCTCGTGGCGTCAAGCATTGCTTTAAGGTAAGTAATAGCTTGAACTCCCAACTTATTTCGATTGGCCTTGTCGGCACTGCTAGAGCCCAGCGGCCTGCGCACTTATACCAGGCCTTGTCGGCGATTGTGTTTTAATTTACGTATTGTGAAATGTTTTAGCCGCTACGCTTGGATATCGTTTTCGAGCAGTAGTAGTCAAGTTATCGAGAGGCGATGGTTGTGAGTTATGTATGACTTGAGGTGACTTGAGTATCGCATTTGAATCTCTATGTTGATGATTAGGTTAGGGTGACTCTCTTCCTCATGATATGTGACGCTATTGGCCTTATACTACGGTAGCAAGAGAGGTACGACTCTTGATAACTTTGATGCACGCTTGCGCGGCCCTATACTCTTTATATAGTCACAAGGGTTTGACCTTATACTTCGTATAAGAGCGGTATGAGTCTTTATGATCACTTTGCTTCGCATGCATTGTCGGTGTGGCCCTATACTACGTATAGTCAGGCGTTTGGCCTTATACTTCGTATAAGAGCGGTGTTTATTAGCGTTGATCCATTCCAGTTGGTAGACGATCGGCATATGCGCATTAGAGGCTGGTATATTTGTGGAGATATGAGAGGATAGCGTGACACTCAGGAATTATAGCTTCCATGCTGAGCCCTCAGATTTTATTCCTGTGTTTCTCGTGCCTTTATTGAGACCTTCTATTATATCTTGGACATGTTATGCTCCGAGGTCTCTCTTTTGAATATTATTGTATGACTTTAATAGTGTGTCCCTGATATATATATATATATATATATATATATATATATATATATATATATATATATATATAATGCATTTTATCCATGTTGGGCTATTATAATATTGTCTGCCTGCCCGCTTGGTAAGTTCACCCTCTGCGTTAAGTTGTTCACTAAGCCTTCTAGCCTACCTTTCGCTACGGGCGGCATTTTCATTTGTGCCAGTCGACAGACGGCTAGTTGAGCTTCTCAAGAGGTCGCTTTGAGTGTTTTGTTCCGAGTACAGTGAACATCGGTGGCGTAGGATCCCTCACAAGCAGGATTTTGATGTGCTGTCAACTGCTTTTTGATTGTCGTACTTTTATTTTCAAACTTTAGCCTCAGCTTCTGCTAGCTTGTCACTTTCAGATTCTCGAGCATTTTTATTTACCCTCTAGCCTTGCCGGCATTACTGCCTTTTGGGACATGTTGTATATATATAGAGTTGGTTGGTTAGATGGTCACCGATGGATTGTAAAATCTTAAACTGCTATTATTTTATAAATACAATGGAAATTAAATATTTGATGAAACGAAAGTAGTTTTAAACTGAAATGCCCATCGTTTCATAGACGGTGTTCCAGATTATAATGATTCTCACTGCATGACCAAAAGTGTCGTTACATCACAACTTAAGCAACTCGTAACTTCATAATGACAATCAACTAAAATATTCATTTTTATCCCAATCTACCCAGCTTACATTAAATCCAACTTTATATTCTCTAGCAGTAGTACCTTGGCCAATAATTCAATTTACCAATACCAATTTTTTTCCAATATTTCGCATGTATCATCATAGTCCAATACATCTAGTGACTATAAATCTCAAATACCACCTAATCAGAATAACAGCTTTTACGGCAAAATTTCTCATTTCACTTGGTCCTCAATTCCTTAGTATCTATCGAAATAGAATTTTCAATATCAACCTATTACGACACTTTACATCTTCTTGCCTCATTCATACCTACATCGGACAACAAGATTCATTAACTCCACTTTATCTTCACGAAGTCGCCCATCCCGATACGCCAACTAAATTAATCCTCTCTACTCCTAACACTTGGGTCCAACTATAATAACAATGACAACACTCTTCCACCACCATTTCAAAGCTACCCGATTTAACTTCACGATCTAAGGATCAACAATCTTATACCACAATCACCGATACCTTTACTCTTAGATTTTACATAAATACCTTCAACCACTCAACAACTCCAACTCCGATGTTATAGGATTTATTTCCCAACATCTTTTTGGTATTCTCCTTTCTCCCCAACAAAATTCCAACCACCCATCCATCTTAATGTCTTATTTCCAAACTTTTCTCGCCTGTGCTCACATCCTCTGGCACCATCAAGGGTCCAGTAGTGAAAAAATAAATCTACCCAACTTCAATGGGAATCGCTATCCGTATAAACATCATCATGTGTATTCATCAAAGTTACTAACCGCTTCAATTCTTATGTCAACTTACAACAACGAACACGATTCATCTCAACCTTCCCTAAGGGTACTCACACACAGTTCGACGAAAATCTTCCAGGTGGCATCCTCAACAGTCAACAGTCAACAAAAGAAGAGAAATTCAGACTCCACAAGAACACTCAGATATCGACAAACCACCGAATTATCTTACACCTGTAGCATACAACCACAGACACCACGTAAAATCAAACCAAGCTCGATACTAAAATTGTAATTTACCAGCCCCCGTGTCGGCCGCCCGAGGTTAAGGTCATCAACAACCTCAGACACCGTGAAAGTTAATGATCGATGGATGACAACATAAAATACTTCCATTTGACATTAATAATAATAAAATACACTTTTGTCCATCAACAAGAACTAACAACATATACAATAAAACAACGAACATAATAAAACAACTTAATGATATAACTCAAAGATACACAAGAAATCTAAAATACAACATAGGGAAAGTATGGTAACCAGACCCCTCAATGAAATACAATACACAAGTCTAACAATATACAAATCGACAACAACAGGGAAATGACTGATGAGGAATTCCTATGCCACCACCGCCTCATCTATGATCTTCAATCTGCAGCCTATCAATGCAGCTTCTCGACAACCTCAGCGATCAACCCCTTAGAACCTAGGCATAAAACGCCCCCATAGAGAATAGGGAGTCAGCTATTAAGCTGAGTGAATACAAATACCACAGACTTGATCCCATCACATATATTCATACTTATATATATAACATATGCTTATACATTAACCAGGCTACACAATAAATAACTGTTCACAAATCACATAGAGTTCTCTCATACGATATCACATAACACTTTATAACCGCTTTCAATGTTGCATATTCATTTAAGGAAATGGGGCCTCATCACACAAAGTCATCAAACGAGGAATCCACCTCCGTTAGTCAATACACATACGAGGAATCACCTCCACATAATCGATTTAGGCCTCCACCTCCATCCTCCCGACCGAGGCTGGCTAACACCCCCTCAATGCATATCACACCAAACCTCCCGAATCCACGGGGCTACCCACACAATATGCACACCACACCAAACCTCCCGGTCGGGGTCACCACCACTCCGCAAATAACACACAAAGCAATCAAAGCACATCTGCACACAGCCACACACACAACACACAGTACCCACACACAAAGACACAACCAATAATAATAACTTCATAACTCTGAATCACATTCACAACTATCCTATATAATACAAATCATAATCTCAATTATCTCATAATATACCTCATAATCTCTCAAATATTTCACTATATGAAATCATAAATCGCAATTTACACATTAATATCTATCATAACTTCAATTATTTCATAACACATTACGTAGAATTCAACATAATGCTAACTCACATGTCACTCAAGATCTCATGAACACATAATCAATCGGTAAAAACAACATAATTTTCACAACACGACAAATTACACTACAAATGTAACTAACATATTCCTGCAAAAAAAAGAAAACACATCATCATCACATGAGTAACATTTCATTCTTTTCCCCGGCAGCTCACCCTTCGAACACCCAACAACAACATATCCTTTTCTCTCGGCAAGCTCACCCTCCCAACACCCAACATCGCCATATCCTTTCTCGGCAAGCCCACCCCTTCAACACCCAACCTCATCCCACACACATTCTCAATTCAACCAAGTCACAATTCACCCATAATACCAAGCATAAAAACATCACACAATACCCTCGAATGTAACAACCATAATACACGATACAATAATTTCAAAAGATAGAACCTATACTCCCACATAAATATACACACAGTCAGCTCCAAACGCAAATATACTACAAGCATGAATACATCCACATATCATTTCCCAAAGAACTTACATTCAAACATAAATATACTCAAACATCAATACACTCAAATAACTATATCATAACACATCTAATACAACTATCCTACAAGGCAACATTTCCCGCCACAACTATACACACAAATATCGCTCATAACATTTATACATTGTCACAACCAATTTACCATACACCATACTCAACATAGATAAGGTAACAACGAGCGATAATCCTCTACCTTGGCTAAGACTCACTACCGCCTGCTAGCCAATCGATCCCACTGCTCCCAGCTCCAGCCCGAATAAACATCCGAAAAATATAATTACTACTGAATATTTCAAATTTCATCCTAATCTCGCCTCCTAACTTTTCAACCCATTTTGATTACAATTTGACAACTTACGATAGATTGCAATTATGTTCAATAACACCACGATAACGAATTTCCCTACCTCCGGACTAATCCCATAATCCACCAATACCTTATATCTAACTTACTAACATTTGCAATCGATTTCAATCAACCAAATTTAACTCTTTTAAGTTAGTTGCTTCATTACCATCAACCTCTAATCCTGTAGTCCGCTTACTACCTCGAAATCCACTAAACTAATTTCAACGTATTTTCTTCCAACACTTATAACTCATAATCTCATTTCAAAATAATCAAAATAACATTTCAATAACATATTTATACTATTAACCACATTTTAGAAAACTCAACCCAAAAATTCCTAAAGTCAACTATCCTAAAAACATCGGAAATTCCACCCCCAAACATTTATATTTCAACTCACAACAACTACTTTACAACTGAGCAATAAAATTCAAAATATAAAAAGTCAACTAAAAGTCAACTCGGGGATCTCCCAAAATACTCAACAAGATCGACCTTCTTACCTTAAAACGACGAGGATCACTGGTGGAAGCTTTCCTCCCAAAATTTGAGCTCCAAAGCTCGAGTAACAAAGGAGAAATCGAAAAGAAAAAAAAATGGCGGAGAAAGTGCGTGACGCTACGGCCGGGGAGAGCGAAAGTAGAAGATTAAGGTTGGGGTTTTGGCTTATTTGATGGGTTAGTAATCGGGTCAGGGCCCAAAGCCCAACCGTGAAAATCCCAACGCTTATTCGACGATACCTCTCGCTTTTAATTTATCTCGACAACTAACTTCCGAACTTTAACATCATCACACAAAAATACTAAGTGGAAATTTAATTTTATGTAATTAAATATAATAATCTCTCGTTTTTAATTTATTTATTAATCCAGCTCATGCTTTTTTAAGCACTTGTACTCACCTCCTGAGAGCCAAAAGCAAGAATGAGATAGTTCACGTAGTCCTCGTGTTAGTCCTGCTCAACTCCTATTCAAAGTTAAATTATACATTATAACACATTCCGTAGAATAACCTCTCTAACATCTATATAAACCCCTAAGATTATACTCAATGCCTCACAGATTCAAATTTGCTACCCTTAGCAATCATCCTATCCCCAAGATTAGTATACACTTCTAAAATTAAACTAAACTACATTCTAATTATCAATCTCATAAATCCCTATTATTCGGTCATCACTTTATTACCCCAACAAAACATCTTTAATCACATTCCAACCAATCCAACAATCAATCGCCAACCACTAAACCATTAAATACAACTCTAATTCAAACACTAACTACTATACGAACTTTCCCCAAACTTTATCAACCCAATCTCTACCAATCCATATCCAAACCAATACTTCTATTCCCAAAATAACTATATCAAAATCCTAACCTCCTACTACAATTTAAAGTTAACTTAAGAAAAGTCAACAAAGTCACCCTCAACATACACCATTTAACCCCAATAATCACCAAAGTCACCTCAAATCCCCTAAACTAAAGTTAGATAACATTTCTATCCCATAATAAAAGTCAAGATCTAAAGTCACCACAAAAGTCAACTAACAAATAGTCAACTATAAGTCCAAAAATGACGTAGATTTGAAGATTAAAACTCATACCTCACGAACGGCATTTTAACAAGATTCAAGGGGCTTGACAACAAGTTTCTCCAAGAAAAGAAAAAATCAAGGTCTGGGGGGCTACAATTTCACTCTTAAGAAGAAAAAAGATAGGATTTTTGTGTGATATGCATTTAACGCTGAGCAAGGATGCCAGACTTGAAGCATGTAGAAGTAACATTTAAGTGAGCTTATGTCTCGCTGCTTTGCTCACAATTTCATTTTCCTGGGCTTAACAACATAACCTCGAACACGTGTCAAATTAAATTTCTATTCTCAAAATATATTATCGCCCAACCCATATTATCATGATTCATTCAATTTTAACTTTAACCGCCAAACACTCAACCGCAACTAAAATCATATTAAAAAAATAATTGCTTATACGAAACGGGTTATATCATTCTACCCACCTAATAAAAAATTTCGCTCCTCGAATTTACTCAATACCCATCACGCGCCCGCTCCCAACTCTCACTTACTCATCCTCATAAGATTCCATATTAACACATATTATAGCACAAAGTTTAAGAACTAACCTTCTATTTCCTCGAAAAGACGTGGATATTGACTGACATCCTCCTCTCGCTCCCACGCAGCCTCTTCCCACCTTGGCCGCATTTCGCCACAACACCTTCACTAAAGCCACAACTTCATTTCGCAACACTTTTCCCTTTTGATCAAGAATTTTCACAGTTTCTCTTCATAATGCAGAAGGTCCTCTCCAAGTCTATCGTCATGATCTACGATACGAGATCTGGTCTGATATACTTACTCAAACATGACACACGGAAGACGTTATGAATTATGTCCACTCGCAAAGAATGTTAAACGATAGGCCACCGGACCAACTTCCGCCTCAAAAATCTCACACGACCGATATATCGTGGACTCAACTTCCTCCTTCCCGAATCTCGCACACCTTCCACGGGATATTCTCAAGAATACTTTATCACAATTTCAAACGTTAAATCCACACGGCAACGACCGCATACATCTTTTATCTATCTTGCGCTAATTTCATATGCTGCCGTCAGATCAATTTTATCTCCACCGACTCCTTCCACCAACTCCAACCTTATATTTTCATATCCCCAACCTCATTCTTAACAAACCGGAGTCCTACATTTACTTCCGTATAACGCCAAATGGTGTCATTCAATATCGCTGAAGCTATTATTATAGCAATACGTAACTGAACGAAGCATACTGAT